>CAMZMU010000094.1:6006304-6188058 GCA_947311845.1 Poa pratensis | reverse complement strand
CTTGCTGCATTATATTATCATTTGGAGAGTTTATGTTTAATAAATATTATGGTGTTTGTTTGGAAGAAAGAAAATGCTACATGTAGTAGTTGGTATTGGAAAAGACATATGCATTCTTGTAGATCATTGTCTTGTTTTGATTTGATGCTTTGCAATTGTTTTGAGCTCTCAAGTAGATCATGTTTAAGCTCTTGCATCATGTAGTTAAAGCCTAGTAGTGGAGAACTACCGTAGAGCTTGTTGAGACTTGGGATGCATATTTGTTCTCTCTAAGGTCTAGATATTTTCTGGTAAAATGTTTGAGCAACAAGGAAGACAGTGTAGAGTCTTATAATACTTGCAATATGTTTTTATGTGATTCTTGCTGTACCGGTTTATACTTGTGTTTGCTTCAAACAACCTTGCTAGCCTAAACTCTGTACTGAGAGGGAATGCTTCTCGTGCATCCAAAACTTGAGCCAAAACCCATGCCATTTGTGTCCACCATACCTACCTACTATGTGGTATTTCCTGCCATTCCAAGTAAATATTTCATGTGCTACCTTTAAACTATTCAAAACTTTATTACTCCTTATTTGTGTCAATGTTTTATAGCTCATGAGGAAGTATGTGGTGTTTTATCTTTCAATCTTGTCATTTACTTCTGACAGACTTTCACCTGGACTAGTGGCATATACATCCGCTTATCCAATAATTTGCAAAAAGAGCTGGCAACGGGGTGCCCAGCCCCAATTAATTACAACTTTCATTAATAATTCTCTTCACATGTTTTGCCCTGATTTATCAGTAAGCAACTTAATTTTGCAATAGACACTCCTCCATGGTATGTGAATGTTGGAAGGCACCCGAGGATTCGGTTAGCCATGGCTTGTGTAAGCAAAAGGTTGGGAGGAGTGTCATCTATAAAGAAACTAAAATACATGTGTAAACAAAAGAGAAGAGGGATGATCTACCTTGCTGGTAGAGATAACGTCCTTCATGGGAGCCGCTCTTTGAAAGTCTGGTTGACAAGGGGGTTAGAGTGCCCACTACCATTCGTTGACAACAACAAACACCTCTCAAATACTTATTTTGTGCTCTCTATATGCTTTCGAAAACTTAAAAAGCTCTAGCACATGATTTAATCCCTGCTTCCCTCTGCGAAGGGCCTATCTTTTACTTTATGTTGAGTCAGTTTACCTACTCCTTTCTATCTTAGAAGCAAACACTTGTGTCAACTTTGTGTGCATTGATTCTTACATATTTACTTATTGCACTTGTTATATTGCTTTATGTTGACAACTATCCATGAGATATACATGTTACAAGTTGAAAGCAAATGCTGAAACTTAATCATCCTTTGTGTTGCTTCAATGCCTTTTACTTTGAATCTATTGCTTTATGAGTTACCTCTTATGCAAAACTTTTTGATGCTTGTCTTGAAAGTACTATTCATGAAAAGTTTTTGCTTATATGATTCATTGTTTACTCTTTATCTATTTGTTAGCAAACTATAGATCATTGCTTTGAGTCACTTCATTCATGACATGAGCCTTGCAATATATTGATCAAGATTGTGTGAAAGCATGTCTCCTCAGAAATTATTTGTTGTTATCGTTTTACCTACTCGAGGACGAGTAGAACTAAGCTTGGGGATGCTTGATACGTCTCCAACGTATCCATAATTTCTGCTGTTCCATGCTTATATTATACCATTTGCTACATGTTTTATATACACTTCGTATCACTTTTATGCATTTTCTGGGACTAACCTATTAACAAGATGCCACAGTGCCAGTTCCCTGTTTTCTGCTGTTTTTGGTTTCAGAAAGTTACTTCTGGAAATATTCTCGGAATTGCACGAAACAAAAGGCCAGTCCCTATTTTTCCAGCACGTACACGGAGTCCGAAGGAGAGACGAAGGAGCCACGAGGTGGCCAAACCACGGGGCGGCGGGCCCCCCCGCCTGGTGGTTTGGGCCCCTCGGGGGTCCGCCGACATCGCCCCTTCGCCTATTTATTCCCCGAGACGCGAAAACCCTAAAACACCGAGCCTTTCATCCAGAACATATTCGCTGCCGCCGCCGTCGTCAACCCTAACTCGGGGGGTTCTGAAGCTCTTCCCGGCACCCTGCCGGAGAGGGGAATCATCACCGGAGGGCTCTACATCGCCATGCCCGCCTCCGGAGTGATGCGTGAGTAGTTCATCCTTGGACTATGGGTCCATAGCAGTAGCTAGATGGTTGTCTTCTCCACTTGTGCCATCATGTTTAGATCTTGTGAGCTGCCTATCATGATCAAGATCATCTTATTGTAATGCTACATGTTGTGTTTGCTGGGATCTGACTTATATTGATACCTATGTGGAGCTGAATATTATATTATCATGTCTATGTCATTTGTGATCTTGCATGCTCTCCGTTACTTGTTGAAGCCTTGGCCACGTGAATACTTGTAACTCCAAGAGGGGGTATTTATGCATGATAGTTGGGTTCAACCTCTATTTAACCTGGGATAGTGACAGCAAGTTCTAAGGTTGTAGATGTGTTGTTGCCACTAGGGGTAAAACAGCAATGCTTTATTCAAGGATGAATGTATTGTTTACATTACGCACATTACTTAATGCAATTGTCTGTTGCTTGCAACTTAATACTGGAAGGGGTACGGATGTTAACCGGAAAGTGGACTATTTAGGCATAGATGCATGCTGGATAGCGGTCTATGTACTTTGTCGTAATGCCCAAATGAATCTCATAGTAGACACCACAGCTCACACATGCATGTTATATGCACTTATCAATTGTCAATTGCCCAGCTGTAATTTGTTTACCCAGCATGTTAGTTATCTTATTGGAGAGACACCACTAGTGAACTGTGGACCCCGGTCCATTCTTTTACATCTGAAATACAATCTACTGCAATCATTGTTCTCTACTGTTTTATGCAAACAAACATCATTTCCATTCGATACGTTTAACCCTTTGTTTTCAGCAAGCCGGTGAGATTGACAACCTCACTGTTAAGTTGGGGCAAAGTAATTTGATTGTGTTGTGCAGGTTCCACGTTGGCACCGGAATCCCTGGTGTTGCGCCGCACTACACTCCTTCACCAACACCTTCGAAGCAAACCTCGTTTTCCTACTGGTCGATTAAACCTTGGTTTCATACTGAGGGAAAACTTACTGCTGCACTCATCATACCTTCCTCTTGGGGTTCCCAACTGACGTGTGACGTACAAGCATTGTTTCTGGCACTATTAACCTAGAGCCACACCAGGCACCACGAATGACACTGTAACAAAGCTGATCCATGAAGTGCTTCAGGTTCATAGGCTGCTCAATAAAAATTAATAGCTTGATAGGTGTCTCGCTGCTATGAACAAGACTAAAACACTCCTTTTCCAAGATGGAATGGCTTCAAGTAAGACACAATATCCTGTATAGCTTGTACATCTAGAATTGCTTACTGTTCAACACACAGAGTTAAAATGAGTGTGGGCAGATGAATTTTCAGACTTCTGTAATTTTAACAGAATAAACCTGCAGTGATGAATCAGCAATACCAAACCTATCGGGAGGTTTAGCTGGTGTTTTTCTAGCATAACTTGCTCAAATACTACGCGAAGCTCAATGAACTGATGTTCAGATTGGGACCATATGTCAGCCTTAGCTTGGGAGGGAAATAGTTATTGCTGTCATTCTTTTAGAGGGGTCACTATAATGCTGAAGCTCCGGATCCCATAGCAGCCTCAGTTCCTCATACTATGCTCACTGCTGAGATGGCTGGAGCTTTTGATAACTGAATCAGAGGCCTTTAGGACTGTACAATTGCAAGCCTTCTTACATCGTCTGCAGCTCAGTGAGAAATCCCGCATATCAGAGAATAATATCAGACATGCACCAGTGTGATCAGTTTCTAGTGCCTGCTGAACACTTTGAGAAGTCGGTCATCTTCTTGATGCTCTTCTTCGTATGGTTGCTGCCCAGGCTTGCTAGCGAACACACCAACAGACTCCTTCGAGAACAATGGCTCGGGTGTAGCTCGCTCTAGAGGATAATTTTCTGGCAGCGTATAGTAGCGGTGCTCAGTACCATCTGCTCGAACACACTCTTGCGATTGAGATTGTGAAAATCATATTGCTGTGGCATTTCATCAAGGTTATTGGTTCTTCCACCATGCACAGCTGAACTCTGATCTGAATGCCCAGAGAAGTTCTCATACCCGGAGCTTGGTGTTGGCATTGTATCAAACACCTTTGGGGCGACAGGGGCAATATCAATAACTCCCAATGGTGATGAACTGGAGTTGCTGAAGTCGTTTGCTTGCCGATAGAAAACTGCGAGCTGTGCGGCCATAGACATGAGCTTCGCGAGCTCACCTTGCAAATTGTCGAAAGAATTCCTGTCACGTGCCTGCTGCTCATCCAATCGACGCTTGAGGTCAAGGACCGCACGGGGCATATTCTTGTTGATGGTTGCTTCCGCTCGAGCCTGTACTTCACTGATGGTATGGTTGGGTCGTTGAGCACGGGCTCCATCTCCGTGAGGCTTGTACTTTCAGCCTTGGGAAGTGCCAACAGCGACACCATGTCAGGGCGCTCAACCAGGGAGTTTCCGCACATCCTTGGCGATGTGAGCGAAACAGAGGTTGGGGGCAAAACAGAGTCATGGCACCGGGGCGGAATGGCGTCGAACAACCACGACAGCCTGCTAGAGCGGCCGCAGGGAATAGGTGTTGGCATTCCATCAAACACATGCAAGGCAGGAGAATCAGAAGTAGCACCTTGTTGAAATTCTGGCTGCCAACCGTTGCTCTTCTCCAGATCAAGTGCCGGACTTGGTTCAGGCATGAAGTGGTGGGTGGAGCCGGAGTGGTCCATGGAAATTCGGCTGCTAGCGCTCTCGCTCGCAACGCTCGGCGCTAGTTGAGACGCTAAATACACGCTTTGGTATGTTTTCGTTTCCCACCGGATGAAAAAATTTGCGCCGGGCACCCAGGATAGAAGCCTCCAACTGCCGATTGCCCAGGATTGAAATCCTAACGCCTGCGTTTTAGCGCCGTGTTGTGGATGCTCTAAGCATATACTATATATACAAATGGATCGTCGTGAGCTGGGTGTAGATAATTAGGGAAGTGGGGCGAGCATTAGTCCATACATGTGCATTGGAAACGGAGTGGGGGCAGTAACAATAAGCATGAACCTCATGTCAAAATAGCAAATTGCCACAATATTCTCACAACGGCCTGCCTAATTTAGGGTAGTAGTAGGACTATATTCAAACACCGTAAAATGCGTAGATCTCGTAGTGCTTGTCTTGTAGAGGATGTTCAGTCACCATATAGTCCTACTACTACCCTAAATATGTAAGGGGTGATAAGCTGATCGAGTAAGGAGAATAAACCAACTCGAACCTTTCAATACAAATCTACTTTTTACCCTAAACCTTTATCTAAGACTACCGTTTTTTGTTGATTTGCATCGATTTCGCTCGAACTACAAAATTGACCTAGAGGTTAGAAAATCAAGATAGCTCAACCCACAAAGCTGCTAGGCCTGACAGGGTCCCTCCCGAACAAGTTGGGTTTCTGGTCCCAAACGCACCAGTTGGAGTGTCATGCACATCGCCTTCCAGTCGGCCTCCCATAGCGACATTTCCGTGCATCATGCCAGCCGCTGAGGGTATACAATGACATGTTCGCGTGCAAATATATCTTCTCCCCGTCCATCTTCGTACCCTTCTCCTTCTCCATCCCCTTGTTTTCAATGATATCCATTGTACAGTCAAACCTCGAACACTAATATTGCCCATCTTTGGTGTTGTTGAGGAACTAGGTGAGCAAGGTCATGATCTCATATTCTTCTTATCATTCCATGCAAAGGTGTAACATGAGGATCGATCTTCTTCATCGTCACACCCTCGACCTTCAACATATATATTCAGTGTTACTTGCATAGCAAGAAGCTCGAACCTTAGATGATGGAGGCACCCTACCAGTCACAATGGTCACAACATTCTTATAAAAAAAATCTTCAAGTAATCCTCATCTTGTGGTAGCGGTATCCTTCTGCATAACAGAAAAACAACAATATAACATAGCAAAAGAACAACCATAGAAAAATATAGGAATTCATCCTTACCTTTATTTTAAGTGCCCACCAATCTCACTAGCGTCAATGGTATGAGTGATAGATGCATGTTGCACCAAACATTTCCAAACAGTGTCATCCCTTCTGAGTGTTTCCGACCTATTTTCCATTTTCTTGCGATAACAACTTATCTTCGTGTGCTTGTTGAACTTACTTACCAAATTGGTGTGCCAAGGCATTCAAAACTTGCATCGGACGATTACTTGCGTTCACTTCTTCGATGCACACTTTAACGAAAAAAGTTGAGAAAAGTCATCCCAATTTGCTTTCACGTGGTTCATATTTTTCTATCTAGATGCATTACAAATATTTAATTATGCTCATTATCTAGATGCATAACAACATTATTAAAATGTGTCAACTATCTAGATGCACAACAACACAATCTAGCTTCGTGTATTTTCCATGTTATGTCTTCTTTCTCTATACAATCTAGCTGCTCCGACATAATTTAGAGTTGCTACACCCAATGTTCCAACAACAAGTATATACTGTCAAATGTAATGTAAGAAAAATCCATTCCACAAATATACCAATTGCCATAATCATTTACACATTTTCAACAATATCTAGGTAGTGGTAATAATCATCTAACAAGTAAATACATTTCAACAGTATTTTTTAGCAGATCGGAGTAGTAATTCTTGTTGAGTCGGATGTATTTAGACATGTTTTAGCGACAGTTAATATTTCCTTACCAAATCTTCTAGCTTGGTTTTTTTAGGGGTAAAAAAAAACCAAGCTAGCAGATCTGCTAAAAAAAATCAAAACTCCCTCCTAGCTTGGTTTTTTTATTTGTTGAAAATTTCCTCCTAGCTTGCTCGGCTGCCCAAATTGCATTACCTATAGGCCCAGCGTTACGAATTGGCCCGGCAAAGAAATTCGTGGGACCAATAACTAGGTTAGAAGCCCAATAGAGGTGACTAGAATTCTCTGCACCAGGTTCTTGGGCCACCATGCGTATCTCGTGTGAGCAAAATCCCAACGCAGTCGAAAGGCCAGAATATGGCGTTGGGCGTAATCCAGTTTTCACCTTTTCGGACAACCACACAGCCGCTTTCCCAGCCATCATATGCCACTGAAATTTTACTCTGGAAATGGAAAACAAAATGCCAAGGGAAACCTAGAATATGTCTCATGGAAGCTGCATGCATATCTTGAGAGTACTCCGACTCGCGGCATGCTGTGCTAGTGCACACGAACACTGTTTTTTAATTTTAAAGAGGAGATGACACGAACACTGTTAGATGCATCACGAAGCGCTAGCGGCTATGGAAATGGACGTCAGTATCATGGAGACACACATGTCCTTGTGTGCACAACAGTAGAATGGGACATCAAATTTGTCTGGCAAGAAGAGTAAGACGGAAACTTTGGTGCAAGCTAGTGGTTTACGGAGCTTTCGTGGCGACCTGGCCAAAATACTTGGTTTATACTCGGTGTACGTGTAACGGTGTAAGTATCCATCCGCCGGCCAGATCATGCACCAGGCATCATTACCTTGCTTTAGGTACCAGGTAATTCGGTCAACCTTTTGTTGTTCACTTGCTGTTGGATCAGGGAAATAAGTTGAAATTGGTGGATGACCGTCGATCAATCGATCTTACGTACACATAGTTGTGAAAGTGCATCTAATCTGACGCCACTGGTTCCTTTTAATCATGTGTCTTCTGTTCTTGTCTCGAGCTAGTGTGATCTGTTGCAGTTTGCCATTCATGATTACGGGGAAATCCATATTTATTTCACGATCAGTTGCAGCAGGTAAGATGCATGTGAGTGGGAAATGATCGACGACGTGATGCACCAGATACGCCCGGCATGAGCAGTCCGTGGCTTCCAAACGTGAGAAAATTGCAAAAAACCACCACAATTGGTGGTCAAACTTCAAAAAACCACCAGATTTCATTTAATTCGCAAATCACCACCACTATTCGTTGACACGTTGCAAAAAACCACCACTTCTTCGCTAACCGTCTGTTAAGTATGAAACTGGCAGACGGTTAGCGAAGAAGTGGTGGTTTTTTGCAACGTGTCAACGAATAGTGGTGGTGATTTGCGAAAGTTGGAGATGATGACATGTGGGCCCCGTCTGCCAGTTTCATACTTAACTGAGCGTCGCGGACGGTTAGCGAAGAAGTGGTGGTTTTTTGCAACGTGTCAACGAATAGTGGTAGTGATTTGCGAATTAAATGAAAGCCGGTGGTTTTTTGAAACGTGACCACCAATTGTGGTGGTTTTTTGCAATTTTCTCTCCAAACGTTGAAGAAGCAACAAGAGGCCGAAATCGCCCAAGACTTTCGTTTTTTCCACTGCTAATCAAAGCTACCAACGCACTAACCAGGCCACATAACACTCAGCTCCATAGGAATTGTACCGGACCTGCCATCTCATTTCCCGCGCTTTAGTTCCTTTTCTCCCATGCGTCGAGTTCAACAAGATGTCGCCGATCAGGCGAATGGAACGCTGTCTTTCCAAGTCACCGGGGAGGCGAAAGAAATGACAAAAGCGAGGCTATTTCCATGTCCGTACATGAATTTATAATATTCTACTCACGCCACTAACTTATGATCAGCAACAAAAAAAGGACCTCCACTATAAACACCCAAACAAAGGCAATCCCCTATAACCAACAACCATCACACTGCTCTGATAAAATATTAACTATGACCCGAGTCACATATATATAGGCCTTCCATGTGTCGTCGCTGTAATGCGCTAACAATTCATGCGTCAATCATTTGGACTTTCCATCGTTTCATAATTAAAGTCTCTCAAAATGGCAATCAGTTACTGATCGACACGTGGGGTATAATACAACGTTGTTTCGGTTGGACTTGCCCCGTTGAAACGACCGCTTACCAAAAAAACCGTGGTAAAAGGTCACAAAATTCCAAGCCCGTGTCCCCTCGATCGCTACATGCACTTAGCTAACGCTGGAGTGCGCCGTCCCATGATACGTTTCACCTCGTGTGACACGTACTCCCCCCCGATCCATATTAGTTGTGACTCACATCTAAGACGTCTAGATGCATCCGTATTTACATATTGTGAGTCAACTAATATGGAACATATGGAGTAGTACGAATCGTCCTTAATTTGACGATCTTCTGGCTAACTAACTTGGTGCGTCGCGACTGTTAGCGTCGTTTCCATGTGTTTTTTTGAACTCTGTATCTAATTTTTGGTCGTTAACCACGTTGTTGAATTTTTTAAAAACTACCCCATGAGAATGCATGTGAGATGAGTATCACGATAAAGTGGTGGCCTCGATCTTTGTAAGTTGGCACCCTTTACTGAATTTCCACCGAAACCGAGACAATGTGTCTGACTGAAGGTGAGTTAGCTGAATAAGCTCCCGGCCGGAATTCCTAGCCCGTGTCCCCGCGATCGCTACACCGCATTATAGATACGCCGTGATACGCTTCACCTCATGTAGTCATGCGACACGCCGGAGACCCGGAGCGAGATATCGATGTACACGGGGCAACTAACTAAAGAGAGGCGTGTTCGATCGTCCAGCGATCCACGATCGTTCGGCCGGCCATTAACGCCGCTTTCCCATGTGTTTCTGAGTTGTCCAGTCCATGCATTCAGTGAGGGTGTGACCTGCTGCTGGTGTCTGTCTAAGCTAGCTAGGTTGTATTAATTCAGTTAAGCGCGACTTGATCGCACAAGCTAGCTAGGTCAGCTCAGCTCAGACACTGAACCACTCTATACTCCTAGTCCCGGGCAAATTTAGAGGGTTGGCCTGAATCAACACAACTCGTTTGGCCGAAGCTAGCGATGTCCCGGAACTCTAGAAGCACCAAAGAAATGTTTAAAAAACACACGTTTGTCATTTGCCTAAACGTCTCCCTGAGCACCTGACACAGTCACCAGCTCTCCCGAGGTCAGAGAAAGAGGTTTAGTAGAGGCACTGTTGACTATTCCAAAGTATACCTAGCAATGTCATGGCGCTGCCATCCCTCGCAAAAGACCATTACTGATCATCAGGATCCACAGGTTCTGTCTTGAAAGGCACTGATCCTCATGATTCCTTCCCTCTAGTTTCTGAAGTCGCTGATCCATACACTGGCCATCTTTCCCTGCAACAATCCGATGGCGACCACGGTGGATCGTGAGTTGCGTTACGGCCCCGGCCGGCAGCGCGCGGGCAGCCACTAGCGGAAGGGACGGCTGGCGATCATCCATATGGCGATTGCCGACGATGCTTAGCATGGCATCTCGGATCTCTGTCACTGGTCGACGATGGGCCGTGGGCGTGCATTGCATGTCTAGGGTTAGCATATTCCCCTCTATTTTGTGCTCTCACGTGTGTTCTTTTGCCGTGGGGATAGCATGTGGGGGCGGACCGCACTGGATTCTTTAGCTGTGTGAACTGGCTGATTCGATTTTGATGCGGATGAAGTGAAAGTTGAGGGGTAAGTAAGTGGCTTATTGTGGTCTCCTGGAGAAACGGATTAGTGACCGATTTATGCATCCATATCGTTCCGTTCTGCACTTTCACTGTGGTGGGAGTTGTTTTTGCTGGCAACCGGTGCGTGCTTCGGATTGCCTTGGACCTAGAAGGGGCAAACATGAGTGTTCTCTTTTTCAAAAATACAGGAAGGAGTAAGGTAGACAGCTGGTGCGCGTAGACACTTCCAGGGCGCTGCTTTTGCACTTTGCACTTCAGTGTGCTTAATTTGGCAGTCTTTGATGGACAGGCATGATTTTCCCCCGTCCACTTTGGTGTATGTCTCTTCTTTTCCGGGGGCTGCTATCTCCTCGTGTCCACTGTCTCGTTTGGAGCTCTACCAACAGAAACACAGGATACGCATCCAAAAACCTTGTGGGAATCGATTCCGGTCAGGAGGACTTAGGCCCAGTTCTTTTGGGGCTTATGGATAGCTTCTAGGTGAAAATAAGCCAAAGCCCAAAAGAACTCGATTTTAAGCAGCTTCCTGTGGCAGCCGGCTTCTCTCTTTTCTTCACGGTGGAGATAAGCTGGGTACCCCTTACTTCCCACCACCGCCGCTGGCTTCCCGAGAGTGAAATGGAAGCGTTGTTTACGTTGCCCCTGTACGAGATGAAAATTACACCAAATTGCCATGCGCTGGCCCCAGACGATTCCTTTCTTTCTTTTCCTCTAGCGCTGTCCCGAGCTTTCCTTTGCCGCTCCCCACCGCCGCCGCCGTCCCCGGCTAATCCGGTCGCCACTCCCCCCCCGCCGCCGTCCCCGGAAACTCCGGTCGCCGCCCCCGCCGCCGCCGCCCTCCTGTATCCTCCTCGTCGGCCTGCTGCTGTCCCCGGATTGAGGCGAGGTCGAGCTCGCCGGCCTGCTGCTGTCTCCTTCCACCTCCGGCCGCCGCCCTCCTGTATCCTCCTCATCGGCTGCGGCCTCCGTCCGGCCTCCTACTCCCGCCGCCGCCCTCTCCTCCTCCTGCCCCCGTCGCCCTGCTCCTCCCGCCGCCACCCACCTCACCTCGAGCTCGGCGCCCTCCGCTGCGGCCGTCCGCCGGCTCTGCGCCTCCGGCCGACCTGCTTCATCTTCTCCTAATCCTTTTTCTGCTCGAGATTAGGCCCAGATTGGGGCATTTTTATGGGACATGTGGTTCGTCATGGAAACATGTGGAGGATTCGTGACATCTCCTAATCCTTGTTTTCCTGCTCAATTTGATGCGGTTATTTGACATAACAGTTTTTAATATTTAGCAAGAGGATTCAGAACCTGCACCAGATTGGGGCAATATATTTCCCTGTTCAAAAAAAAAATCCTATTTTTATTGTAATATTTAGCATTTATATGATATAACATTTCGTGACCACATATGTGAAAACAACACAAAAGAAGTCAAAATCTGTTAGAACATAAATTTATCTCAGGACGTTATAGACTTTTCACCATACAGCTAAGACAATAAGCTAGAACAGGAGAAGCCAAAAAGAACTGAACTGCAATTTCTTGTTAGCTTATTTTCACTACTGTTTCTCTGGGAAGCTCAAGGCGGGTTGGCTTATGCACAAGCCGGTGCCGAAAAGAACTGGGCCTTAGCGGGTTCCGGCCGAATCCGAGCGAGGTCTGTCTGACGTTCCGGTGATGTTGTTAACTGGTGCAGGATCCGATTAACAGATCGATGTACTGCGCTCTGTCGTTCGGTCACTACGCCTGCGTGCGTGATTGACTGGGGACTCGCCGGCAACGCCGTGGGGACGGCGGTGATAGGGAGGGTTCCGGGACTGCACGCACAGCACAGGCATTGCTGCTACCTGTGACGTCGCTGCCGCATTCCGTGTCGGGGATTGGTGGTGATGATTCAGGTGTAGTCCTAGATGATGGCCTCAGTGGAGGGGAAGATTTTCCCTGGGCCCTGCGCCTGCTTTGCTTCGCGGTCCGGCCTGCACGTTTAGTATGGAGGTTACTGTGCGGTGACACTAGTCAACTCTGGAACAGGACTTCTCGCTTTCGACTACTCTCGTATGGGACCAATTGAGCCGTCGCCCATGTTGGATTTCAACCTGTCCACTGTTGCACTGTAACTGGTTGTTATGGATTTGAGCATTCCTTGTACTGGTTGAGAGGCTCGGATTAGAGCATGTACAAACACATATGTAATTCACTGCTCACTCTTCTAGGCATCCACATCATCTTCTCCATCAACACAAAAGACATTTTTGTAGAATGGTTGGTCTCTAATCCGTGTTACACGCATAGACCAAACACTACGGGACAAGAAACAAAAGTATTGTTCTCGCAAAAAGAAAATCAGTAATGTATCTGGTCAGACAGAAAATCTGACATGTATGAAAGAATCATCTTTAATCTCTCTCTAACTTTTTCCTCCACTAATTGTATATATGCGCATGTATAAATAGTCGATTCAAATCATGTATATTAGTAGCTCTTCACATTCAAGAGCTCACTTGTAGTTTTGTTCAACTAAGATGTAGAGATGAATGATAAATTGGTATATAATTTCTGGCAACTAATTTCAGATATTCGATTTTTTTTTCTATTTGCAAAGTTAGATATTGGCGAAATAAACTTCTTAATTTAACCTCAGAATATAATTTTTCATCTGTTTTAAATTTTATTTATTCCAAAAGGTCAAAGACTACATGATGTATTTATTTTCCATTTACTTACCCCTTGTTGAGTATTATTGTATATTTTAACTTATTTATCTAGTACTTATCTAGACACTTAGAGCCCATGTGCCAGTTGATTTTGGTGCACATAAATAGCAATTCATAAAACAAACAAATAATTTCTCTTACTTAGGAAAAGATATCACATTTTGCTTATCCAAATTTAAAGAATATGTGATATTGGAGTTCTTAAAATAAATATTGTACACTTTGCCAAAGTTGGAACATTATTTATTTATATTTTAAGATAATTACTATTATCTCCGATCCATATTAATTGTCGCCAATTGGATGTATCTAGATACATTCAATTCATCAACAATAATATGGATCGGAGAGAGTACTTGTTGTTCTTGAAACCTATTAGTTATTTCAAAATTCTTAATAAATTCAAATTACAGAGATAAATTCATGAATTTTTGTAAAGAGAATAGATTGGAATTGATTTTTTTAAAGGTTATGAGTATCAAAATTTAAATTAATTTTCATATTCAAAATTTATTAAAATAATAGTTGTAAATTTAATATATGACATTTATCTTCTCTGGAAAATAAAGTGCTAGAATTGAAATTAAATCATGGTATTCATGATTTTCAAATTTATGTAATATCTATACTATTTATTTCAAGTAAAACATAAATTATAATCACATTATAGTTTAATATATGACTTCTAATTTATTTGGCACAAGTACTTATTAATTTTGAGCAAACATATGTGGGATATGCCATTTCAATATCGAAAATATGTTGTTGCCGCTGGGGTGCTATACCACCCCTCTGCTGGTCGTCCGATGGAGCATCAAGATTCACACATCACTCCCGAGGACACTTGCTAATCCCCTGGCACTCCTGCAAATCAACTGCTGTGTCTTGGAGAAAATGCAGGACGTTGTCAGTGCGACTGAAGGAGCCCGTTTTGACTAGGCTAGTTCTCAATTAATATGTGCAGACCACTGGGACAAAACACATCACCAACCAATTAATTTCAGTGCTGGAGTTTGCTCTTTTGCTTGTCCACTAGGCATGCACACTGCTACACATGCCTTTATCATCCGTTTCTTTCTTCACCTCCTCCTTCTCTAGTACGCAGTACTACTAAGTCTACTATTTCAGATAGTGGCGATTTGGTGCCCAGAAAAACAGTGATCTCACTATTTTCACGAGACATTATTTTGTCTTTTATATAGCATATAAATAATGTATTTTTCTCACGAAACATTGTGTGAACATATAATGTCCGGATGTGCGCACAACATTTTTGTTTAAAATATTTTGACATTTTAAAATCTATTTTTCATAATAGGTGCATATAAATTTAAACTTATGAGCCAAAAGCATTACTAGCATTAAATGTTATTTACCTATTCAAGGCTATGGGAAGGTGTGTCAAGGGCACCAGTTCGTGCATGCATATAAACATCCCCGCTATGCAGATTTACACACTGACGCATGAAGCATGCTCACCTGCGGGTCAAAATGTCCTGCGTAGTCGCTGGCCGCGTGTCAGCCGCTGGCTTCGATGCACGGAAATAATGAAAACAAGCCAACGAGTCAGACATCCGACACCGGACAGTGACGACGCTAGGCAGACTGCAGAAGTAAATCGCACTGTCTCGACGGAGATTTATGGTTGTAAGCTAGCTAATTACATGCATTCTGGCAGTTTAAGGAGCCATTCGGTCAGTGTTGACATGCATGACCGAATCTCGACGACCGCATCTAACGACTGCCAATGGGGTGGTATAGCCAACGTGCGATAAAAAATCCACTTTATTTCAATATTAGTCAATAGCCTGTGTGTTTCTCCCTTGTTTTCCATCCCTAACCAAACGGCCCTCCCGTTTCTTTTATTCCCCCACATATTTTAATTCTCATTTGCCTCTAGAGATGCACAATTTATCCATTGTATGGCGAGGGAAATCACGCACTAGGTCTTTTAAAGTAAAATATCCGAACGAAAAATAATACTTAATACTAAAGTTTGAGGGTCTCTTTGGTTCATAGGTTTATGAAAATGCCGGAATAGAAAAAACATAGGATGAATCATGTAGGATTATAAATCTACATTATTGGAGTATGGTTGATACCACATGGAAAGAAGTTGTTGTATAGCAAGAGGTTTAAGCAAATACCGAGGGAAATGAGCTCGTTTGGCACCCTGAAAAGACACTAATATTATCATTTAATTTAATTTGATAGAACTGAAATGACATGGTTAGGAACAAGAATTAACTTAACATATCAAGACATTCACTAAAATTCCAATTGAAATCCCGTTCCAATTTCCTGATAGCAAACAAGTTGGGATATGGAATCTCAATTAAATTTCATGATTCCAGCCCAAAATGATGGCTACCAAACGAGATCCTATGAAGTTCCTATAAATTCTCTTTGGTCGAGAAGTCACGCAGGTGCATAGTGGCAGACGGTGGACTAGGCAGTCTAGGTTCGATCCTCGGTTCTGGTTTAACAAAATTAAATTAGTATATAATTCCTCCTAGACTTCATTCATTTTTTGGTTTCAAAAAGTGAAATTCCTTTGCATCAAAGGATCATTCAGTGAATAGAAAAGCAAAAAGGGTAAATCCATGAGCTCACGAGCCGTTCTTGTCAAGCAAGTTCCCATGAAATACACGGTAACATATACTTCTTCCAAATCTTTTGCTCCCAAGCAAGCATCATTTTATAATATGCGACCTCTGACGCAATACAAAGCGAAAGAGAGATAACATAAACATATGCACGTAGGCACATGGAGAAAAGCAGAAAAATACAATGGCGTTACACATACACGTACGAAGCTCCGAACAGAGTGAGCTACGCGTACACATACACATACGTAGATCGACCAACCGGACATACTTTGACCGGTACAATTGTCCGGCTTTCCGGCCGCGCTCGTATACGTGCGCATGCACGTCCCATAATGCAGAGCATATATAGCTGCGGCGAGGTGTAGTTGCACCGCCGGCGGCCGGCTGATATTTCAGACGTGGTCGAACTCGTCGGCGGCCATGGAGCGCTGGCTCTGCAAGCGGCGGAGCTTGAAGGAGGAGAGTTTCTGGGGGCCGTCCTTGATGGAGGGGGCCTCCTCGAAACGGATGTATGTGTAGACCCACGCGCCGGAGAGCGTGCCGATGACGGGGCCGAGGAAGTAGATCCAGAGGCCGGAGTAGATGCCGCTGGCCACCGCCGGCGCAAGAGTCCTCGCCGGGTTCATCGATCCTCCTGACACAGGCCTGCAAATGCCACTCGTTTCCCCTCGTCTTAGCTAATATGTATTGCGAACGCTATAAATCAACATGTCATTCTGGATTTCTTATCTGATAAATGCCTTAAGGGGTATCCTACGTGGCCCTCTATCATATGTGTCGTTGGCTGATCTGTCCAGTTATTTTTCTTCAAAGTGTAATCTTGTACTGTATTATGTTTGTCTATATACGGTCAGGTTTGATGTATAATCTATTAGTAGGTTTGGATAATCCTAACTCAGTTAATTAGTGTACTAGTGGTCGCCCCGAGCTGAGTCGGTTCACTGAACCTAGTTGAGCTGTACTCCGGTCGTGTTACATCAGAGTGTCACCTAAAATAAAGTGCTACGTGGCCCTCTATCATATGTTCTTTTTACCGGCCCCAACGAACCCTCTTCCTAAAGTCAGTTCGGTTTGTTAATTAGTAATTATTGACTAGCTCGTTCATATGTAATTACCCTGCGAAGATGGACGTAATGCAAACGGCGGCACCAACTGCTAACCCGCCAACTCACCAACCTGAATACACCAAAGCAAAAGCACATATCAGTAAAAACGAACTCGATCGATCAGTAAAAGAAGAGGAGAAGTAAGAAAAGTTAATTACCGCTCTGGAGTCGGTGGCGACGGCGCAGGTGACGAACATCATGTTGAAGGTGACGATGATCTCGATGATAAGGGCGTGCCAGTGCGGCCCCGTGGGCGTGGTGGTGCCGAGCGTCGTGATCGGGTGCAGCACCGCCCGCAGCACGAACGCCGCGCACATCGCCCCGGTGAACTGCGCCGCCCAGTAGAAGGGCACCTGCACCACCACCATTATCCATTACTACTTACACCAAGGAACAAAGCCGATCCATCGACGGAGACGTACACGAAGGAAGAAAGGCCATGGATGGATGGATGGTGCGCGCGTAGGTAAACGTTACGTACGCGACCCACGATGTGTATATGGATCGATGTGAAGGTGATGCGACGCACAGGTATAAATAATGCAGCCTTATTAGCATGCTTTTTGGCTCCCGTCCTTGTTATGCATATGCGATATGCTCCGATCTTGCTTTACTGCATGCACGCTAAGCTTAATTACGTCTATGGCTAGCAATGGAGATCTCGGGATACGGCCGGGAAAAAGATGGTAGTGCAAATAATCTTGACCTCCTGCTCTTCTCTAAGTCCTATGGGTGACTGGAGTACCGGCCGGAAGCATTTCGGCATGCACACCACACCTATGGAATCAGCTGGTGTTGTCACACACAAAGTAGCTACGGCCTACGGCCGAGTTGCATCGAGGGCCATGGCTGGCTGGAGCCTGCAGGGACACGTCGGAATCTTTCACCCAAAGGAAAGGCTACTAGCCGCTGTTAATGGCACCAAACGTTTGGGATCGAATATGTGTACACCCATCGGCGTCATCAACGTCTTGTTTATACCGTGCGATTGACTTGAAACGGCAGAGCTTCATTAGTTACAAGTTCTTGTCACGCCCGCCGCTTTCAAGCGATCTGCTAATTAAATTGAGCAACCGCGAGGAAGTACAATATTTTTGTTTGAAACAAGGCAATATATTTGCCTCTAAAATGCTAAGCGAATGTCAAACCCTGTTGGCTCCTGCGGGGTTGTTGCAATTAGTGCCTAGTGGAGAGACTAATCATGGCTTTCAGGGTAAGCCTGCATGTTCCTTCTTGATCATACTACCGACCTGACGCCTGACTAGCCAGGAAAATCCTCCCTTGGAGAATAATATGGATGTCGGAATTTAAAAAGCAATATCCATGCATGTTCTATAGCTACTCCTTGATCCAAGTCTCCAACTTGCGGTATGATATTAGTAATATTATGCATGGGTGCATGCATGCGTCATGTTTGATTGGCTCTACTGTTTCGGATATGGAATATGTTTGTATCCAGTTGGCTGATCCATATGTTTCTATTGTACACTTGCAATTGTTCAGTTCCAAGTTGTACATGTTTCATACTTGCATATAAAACATTGCTTTATTAGACCATGCATGTGACTTCGAAGTAGTACCCGTTAGGGTCCAAACAGATTCAGCTCTGGCGAAGCCGTGACTAGCTAATTCCTATTTGCACGTCGATAGCATAATGGTGACAGAGCCAAGTCCTACTAAACTCCTCTGGCTCTTAGGGCTCTACCTTGGAGAAGAATAGAAGAAGAAGATGGCGAGTGTTTTTACGGTACCTGAATCCAGGGGAAATGCCGGAAGCAGGCGAAGGAGAGCGTGACGGCGGGGTTCATGTGCGCGCCGGAGATGTGTCCAGTGGCGTAGATCATGACGGTGACGATGAGGCCGCCGACGAGCGACTGCCCGAGCTGCGACACCCTCGTCACGTCCTCCCCGTAGAGGGACGCCGCACCGCATGTCACGAACACCAGCAGGAACGTCGCCACCACCTCAGATATCACCTGTGCACAAATTAAGTTAGCACCAGCTGCAAAACTAACTGAGAAAACCTTGTATAATCACGGGCCACTCTCTGCCCGCGCAGGCATGCAGCTGCAGGTTTATATCTGCAGTCCTCACCTTCTTGGGGAGGTGAGGAGGGAAGTAGTCGGCGAAGGACTTCTCCTGGTAGTACATGCTGGGGACGAGGCTGGGGGCGCCGTCCTGCACCGTGGACAGGTCGTGGATCTCGTTCGAGTAGTTCACTCGCGAGGTGCTCCTCGGGGTGCTGGACGCTGGCGCTGCCATCTCTTGTCGATCGAGCTCCGGACTCTCTCGAGATTGATCGATCAAGCTGATGAAACTATGCGGTGGGCTAACACTACATACAGCTTGGAGCTGCCGGGAAGGGGAAGACGAGGCGCCGTAATTAGCTCTGTTTACATGTGCTGCTTGGCTTGCCTGCTCTCCGTTCTGCATCGACCGGGATGGGTATTTATAGGTGGAGACGGGTCGTGGGGGAGAGAGGAGAGGGCGTCCCGGTCATACTCGTAGCGGGAGGTGACAGGTGGTAGGCGCGCCACTCCACTGCTGCCGGTGCCTTTGCGTTTGTGGCCGTTCCCGATCAGGCCGGACCGGACGATCTATCGATCCATGTGTGCCTGCGGGACACCATCCAGTGCAAAAAATGCCACGGAGCAGGGCACTACTGCTACGGATGCGTTGATGCTACGGCAGTGCTGAGCTTGAGCACTATGCTGATGGGTCCGTGCCAATAGTTCTGGTCGTAATTCGGTTTGTGCCACTAGAATTCTACTACTTTGGTGCACACACTAGAAGGTAAGGGCGCGCGTTTCCGCGCCCGTTTTAGCTGTTTTCGTTAATTGTTTGTTTCTTATTTTTGCTTTCTTGTTGTGGCTTTGGATAAGGCGTTTTAACTTCTTTTTTTATGGGTTCTCCTGTTTGACACGTAGACAGAGTATGCTATTTCTCTTCGTTATAACAAGGTTGTGAGTACTATAACGCTAATGTTCGACACAAAGTTTTTGACAAAAAAGATTTCAAACTCATAAGTCATAGGGCAGAACAATAATTGCTCAAAAAATGGTAGTACAATATCATGAAATGTTTACGGGCAATAATTTTTCAAACCAATTCAATATAATACAATAAAAGAATAATCCCAAACACCCCCTTCATTAGCCCCATCGACCATTTAATAAAATAATCGAGGGCTACTTTGACCGTCGGCTATTATTATTCACCCTCAGATATTGCCACGTATGACCGACGATTAGTCTTTTACTGTCGGTAATTTAAGCATAAAGCCGATGATTTCGAACCATCGGCTATGTTACAAAATACCCGACCGTGGTAAATGTACTGTCGGATATTACTATGAACCGTAGGCTATTACACGTTAACACGTGAGCGATGTTTCATCCCTGCCGGATATTTGAAAACCCGTCGGTTATAATAGATAATATCCGAAAGTTCGACTTAAACCGTCGGTAATCCACGACACCATCAGCCATTAGTGTAATAGCCGACCGACCGTCGGTTATTAAAATTCACCGTCGAAAATAAGAGGATTTCTAGTAGTGCAAACTGCGAAATATTCTAACATTTGCATGAAACTATGGATTCAACGTGCTAATAATAATTCCAATGATTTTTTCTTAACAACAAACGTCTTCTGCAACGTTATCTCCATGAATCAATCGTCTTATTTACCTACCTCCCTAGCTTGGATGACATCGAAGCAAATGGCGATGCAGATTATTTTGTAACATTAAAAAAAATTAGTACATGTGAATAGATTGAGAACGTAATCAGTAATCAGAAGGATCTAAAGCATAAATCTAAAATACACGTGACAACAACCAAAGAAGTAAAACATTTTTAAAAGTATAGTCTATGAAATAGTATTTGTTTTCGTGACAAACCCTGCTATCATTTTCATTTGAATGGATTAATTATTCAACTGTGATATCATGCATTTCCAGCAGAAAGCTAATCTACTATCATTCGAAAGGGGCTAATTATCTAAGTATTGACTGCCACTAAGTTAAATGAGTAAATTGCTTGAGCAATCATGATCCTGCATAAATGTACGCAGCGAAAGAAAGCAACTCATGTGTGCAGCGAAAGAAAGAAACTCACATGTGCGATTAAAGACAAATCTATTCAAAACTTATCAGCTAGCCAACAATGTAGAACTGTTAAGTGAGATATTTGTCTTAAGTGAGATATTTAAGCCTGATTTTCCTTCTACTGGACTTCATGGAGTGAGGATGGATCAAACATCAGAGCAACTGCATTGTCAACGAAGCTGTATAAGAAGTTCCTGTCATAATTCTTTACTATAAATTGTTTGCTCATATGGAGATGGCTTTGGATCTGATTCAAGGCAATTGTAATCTTAGTCTCCGTTTTTTATACAGTTTCAAAGTAGGTAGACAAAAAATCACATGGGAATGTTGTTGATATGTATTATGAGTTTGTGAGACCAAGAGAAACTTTGAGAAGGAAGAACTAGAAGATGATAGAGAACATATGTTTCAAAAAATGTTGTATCTGCTTGACGACATGCTAGAAAGGGTTCCTAGATGGCTAGATGCCGTACATCGTGGTTGAATCCACCCATTCAACAAGAAAGTTTGTAGGAAAACTTGCTATGACATGTGCCATAGATGGCCATAATTGAATCTTCCTTGTAGCTTATATTATTCTTGATGGTGAATGTACTGAAAGCTGGAAATAGTTCATGGAGAGGCTGAGGGAAGTAATAGGCCACCCACCAGGCTTGGTAAAAAGGCAAAATCTTTGCAGACAACTTGTGGCCAACATCACACATACCACCCAAACAAGTTCGATACTTACATGCAGAACATGTTCACACGGCCGAATGTGAAAAATATCTTGAAGAACATTCACAACAAAACATGGGCTAGAAGCAGGTTTTGTGAGTTAAGACAAACTTACTATGTCTGCAACAATTTGGCAGCGTCTTTTAGTCCCAAGATTAGGCATGTGATAGGACTTGCAAGGATCTTTTTCTACATGTTATCAGACAAATGATAATGGTCAATATAGATGCAAGTCAAGGAATTAGTGCAAGGAAATTTCAAGGCCATAACATCGACTGAAAAAGAATCATTAATTAATGCAAGGACCAGGGTACTGAGAAAAATAAAGACGAGGGGGGGGGGGGGGGGGCTTAGAATTTCCGTACTTGTGTTGATGTTTATGCAACAGACATGCATGGAGTAGAAACAAGGTATCCTTTTGACATTACAAACATGTTTTGTGCACACCGAAAGTGACAGATTTGTGGTATGCCATGTCACCATGCTTTCTACTTCATCTTAACGCTGATAGTTTAAAATAGGAAATTTGTGGATGAGTACTTTCCAATGGCCAAGTTTTTCTCAACGTATAGAGAAAATGTACAACAAGTGGTGAAGAATGTGAAGTGCAGCAAGTGAAGGAAGAATATGAAGTGTGGCAAGGGGATGAAGAATATGAAGTGCAACAAGCGGAGGGGGTTAAGTGCCTTTCTAAAGATCCTCTTATTGTTGTAATTGCGCAATTTGAGTAACTTGACGAAGATTCTCAGTCTCTTGTTAATGCAGTTTCTGTGCAGAGAAACAACAAGGAAAAGAAAGAGGTCCCTTCCTATTTTAGCATTGTATGCTTCTCCCGAACAAAATTTGATGAAGGGTCCTTTTTATTTAACATGTAGTAACCAACTTGAACCTTTAATAGTTTAGTGTATTAGCAACTTGAAGACAAATACTATAATAAGACCATAGAAGGAGCATAACGTAGTCGACATGAAATGAAAGTATTCATGTGAACTATGGTTCAATAATGTTTTCAACAATGTAGAGGGTGTTATGGACATGATGTATTTGCAAAATTTTCTAAACTATTTTTAGAATTAATGTATTTTTAGATCTTTTTTAGAATACTTTAGCCTATATAGTTAAATACAGTTGTTTAGATTTACTATGATTTTTTAAAAACTAAGATGGTTTGGTTTTTCGCAAAATGTAGAAAATGCTATCAAATAAGCTGAAGGGCCTCATTTCTAAACAAGTGAGTTATTCTAATTTTGATAAATCGGCACATATTTTTATCCCATCCTTTATATATTAGGACTCCATGCGAAATTGTTTTTGTTTTTGACATTTTATACACGTCCTTTCATGCTTTTCATTCAATAACTCCAGAAAATGGAAAATAAATATTTATACATAAAAGTTGGGGATTATATTCACATTCCTAGTTACGAATCCTAAAAGAAGTCCTATGCACCAAAAAGACGTCAACTTATTAATTACAAGTCTTGTTTTTTTAAAGCCAAAACTGTAGAACAATTGTTCTACGGTATATTTTCAATTTTCTCTATATACAAAACAAGTACAAAATGCACCAAAGGTGACTAACCAATACCAGTTTTCTCTAACATTACAAAAAACAGTTATTCAGAACTAGAAGGGAGAACTGAATCAATCCAGTTCTTCAAAGTCTCTCTGTTATTTGGTTTAGGACGATGCTCCAGAATTTTCAGATCCTTCCGAAGCTGAATCCTCCAGGAAGTTCTACTCGGTTGAATGTTTCTGAAGATCAAATCGTTTCTCTGCTTCCAAATGTTCCAAGTCTTGGTTTGTTTTGAGTTCAGTACTAAATAACTTCCTAGGATATAGTCTACTCTTCGAAGGATATATCATTTTAGATCATTGTATTTCCCTTTATGATTTGTCCCAACCACATACCTGAATTAGGATCCCATGCCAAAACACTTTTTTTTTTCACTAGTTTTAATATTCTTGTATGAAATGACTGTACCGACGGAGCATGATTGGCATGACATGCCCAGAGCGGGTGTCCGCGCTATAGCCCTTGTTCGGCGGAACAGACTACGGGAATTGGGCGAACATATCAGTTTTGACCTAAGTCACCACTACTATATATACCCCTTATAAACCGCCGTGTGGGATAAGTTTACATTACAAATCTCTCGCGTTGTGTAATCTCTCCCGATATAGTAAGATTTCGCTAGCTCGCGCCCATGTTTTTCCCTTTCTTTTGGAGGGGGTACGGTTTTCCACGTTAAAATCCTTGTGTCCTTTTGTTGGTTTGATTTCTTTTGTTCTATTTGCATGTCGATTTATAACAGCCTCTGCTGCTGGAGTGAGATTCTTCTCCCCAAACCGTACCTGTATGTTTTGAGGAGATCCAGTTTTTTTGTTGTCCCAGCCGGCCCTGTTGTCGGCCGGTGATTGGGTCCAGGGGATGGGGCTGGCTTATTGGCCAGGAACATCGTTTTATAACCTTAAGTTAATCAGTACTGGAGTTAGTAGCACTAACCAGTAGCAAGTCTATGTCGGACCAAATGAGCTGATAGCATTGGCGTCACAGGCATGAAACTGCCAAGAAGAGTGCCAAAACTGTGAACAATATAGAATGCAACAGGCTTGAAAATAGGAACTTCCAGCATCTCGTTGTAGAGATATACATATTTTTGGGGTCATCGTGTCGGCACAGATGTTGTATAGGTTAATGCAACATGGATATACTACTTTCGGAACTTTGTCGGATTTGTTGAAAAGTATGAAACTAATAATCTTGGATGTATCTCCTAATAAAAATAATCTGATGTATTGTGACCGCGACTCTGACGACAGGAAAGGAACGAAACTGGTTCGAGTTCATTTAGCTGCTAGCATGCATACAAAATAAGGCCATGCCACGTACCGCGGTAAAGCGCGGCCGACGTCGACGTCTCGGTACGCCGGTGATGGCGGCGAAATCATATTCAAAATTTGGATATTTTTGGTCGGTTTGATCTTCGTTGGACGGCGACGACGCCATCCAAAAAGGGACGATATTTTTGGTAGTTTTTACACGTACACGAAGACGACCCTGCATCTACGGTTACATGGCCCCTGTCAGACGACGACGACGACTGCAACAGAAATCAACGGCAGGACTTCGGACGAAAAAATTGTGCAAATATTCTACTGCTGCGTTTGTCTCCTCGAGCAATCAATCCGTTGAGATCGACGTGGTAACAGAGAGCAGCTGTGGCTTGCGTTTCCTCCTTCTTTTTCCCACTCTTCAGTTAACAGTTTCAGACTTCAGACAGGGACCGACATTAGGCTCCCGATTCTGCTGATCTGACCACACTGAATCACTGTAAGTACAGCCTACGGCAACCACACTGGATGCCAAGATTAGGCTCTAATAATGGTCGCCTTCAGACGTAACCAAGAAATGGCCTGCAGCCTGCCCACCTTTGACAATGCTGCGTGGATAGATCATCGGCTGCGAGGTTTTCGTGGACACGACGGGAGCCTTAGCACTTGGGCTTCCCTCGTTTTTTCTCCCCTCCGCTCCGTCACGGCTGCAGGTACAACCGAGTTCGATCATCTGTTTAATTTCAACAACTCTGGGGCTAGCTACTCCGGGTTCATCATACAGGCTCCTATATAGCATGTCCTTATTTATGTTCACGTCATGCAAGCACTCGCATTTCAGTCATGGGTGCGCAGATGAGAAAATAGTAGCTGTGTAGGAGGGCGTCCTTGCAATCTCAAGCCATCTAGGTTCATGCATTTCAGTTCCACGGAAGTCAGAGGCTCCGTATGCTACAATGGCATCTCCACTTTTTTGTTGCAATATGCAAGCCCCTTGGTCAGGACTCAGGACAGTGACAGTGAACAGAACCGCTCTCTCTCCTGGAGCCTGGCGTACCAGTTGGCAAGGACACCGGAGGCGGAGCGGATCGACGGCGTCGCCGACGAGGGGACAGAACCCTAGATGGGTTTTACGATCGTCTGTGCGTCGCCTCTCTCTCTAGAGCATGTCGTACGGTTGGCAAGGGCTCTTTTTGTCCTGGTTCTCGTTTGTGCGTGTGTTTAGTCCTATGTTTTTCAGTTTCCTCCCGTTGGCGTCATAGTGGGGGGGATTCTGACGGTGCTACTAGGAAAAATGGTCTCCCAGCCCTGTGCTCCTGCTTGTCGGAGGTGTTGCTGGCGCCGGCGAGAGACTTGTGGAGTCCGAACTGTTGGAGCGACTTGGATCTAGCGTTGTGTCTTGGTCTGGCGGCGGGGATGAGTTGCTCTTGGAGGGCGGCGGTGTTGACTGTTGCGGAACTACGGAAGACGGTGCAGGATCCGACCGCCTGATGAATGGCGGGGTGGCGTTGGCCCTGTATCCAACGTTGAAGAGGCTCTGAGGACTCCTCTGACCGATGTTCTTTACCGGGCTAGATCTAGTCTTACGGGGCTGGTGGTTATTACGGCTCGTTAACGTCTCATGGCTAGGTGTTTCTTCAACGTAAAGATATGGATCAGTTGCTATTGCTCTTCTTCTATGGCGCGGCAAAGATTTTGGGTGCTTGGTAGTTGCGGCGAAAGCGGTATGCAGCAGTACAACCGCTTGTATCTTCCGAGTTTTATGTTGCTTGTATTTGTACCAAATATGTATCGTTACTATTATTATCAATACAAGTAATGTATGCCTAGGGGCGTACATCACAAAAAAAGGACTCAGGTCAGTGCAAGGCAGCGGGTTAAAAGCGAGTGCCTCCGAAACAGCTGCTAACAGGTACCTCCTCTATCTCAAATTGTAAGAATTTTTTAACTTAAATTATAAGACATTTTGGTAGGCTAAGTAATAAACGAATAATCAGAAATTGATTTTTAAAGTAGAAAAAATGTATTTTTGGTACCTTAAGTATTGGAAGGATCCATGTATATTTGCCCCCCACCCTCTCATCTATTTAATACTATCACCTCCAACTACTCATATCGTTTACTTTTGGTCCCTCGGTGTGATCTCCACTAATCAAAAGAGATTTGACTTACATGAAAAAATCAATTAATAATCGGAAATTGATTTTCAAAAGATAATCATATTATATAGTGAAAGGCTAATTTAAACAAAATAAAGAAAGTAAATCAAATAAATTATCTTTGAAAAACAGAAATCATAAGATATAGGTCCCTATTCGGTACTATCAATTATTTATAGTTTTCTATTGTCTTAAATTAACATTTTTGTAAATAATAAAAGTTTTGCATAACTGGTAGAAAGTTGGTGAATTTCCATGCTGAGCATAATACGAACGTGCTGAGCAGTTCAGCTACCTCCAAAATTGTAAAGCACAATACAACAAGCCTAATGAATGTGAAAAATAGCTAGTAGTGTAACTCTTGCTTGTGTGAGCTGAAGGAACAATTGCGAATTTTACCCCTCACCCACAACACCTGTCTGGAAGCAGTGCATACGTGGAGCAAGTCTGACCCAACATATAAAAGACACCCACTTTTTAGAATTCCACATGTTTATGTCAAGTAGTTTAATCTTGACTTTGTCACTGAAAGGGAAAAGACAATCCCCCCTCTTCCTAAGATGGACGATGCAGCAGCATGACACCACCACAACAGATGACATGTTTATTTTTCTTCTCTTTAATTATTGACACAAAGGACTGATACCTATGGGTGGCACATGTAGACATATATAACTTCCATTATTGACATCATAACACGTTAGTCTGGTTTGTTGTTATATATGTTAGTGTCAGAATTTTGTCATATGCTCGACGAATGCTCAGATTTGGCAGTAGTGTGCTTAACACTGATTTTGCTTGAAATGGTACACCGACGAGGACTCAAGAATTCACGATCTCTCTCTTCCCATGTAAGCGAAAGTTTAATCCGAACTCACAGATGGATAAGGTCAATGATATTTTAAATATAACGAAAGAGATAACTAGCCTGGCCTCGATATCATAAGATGCACATAATCAATTTTTGATATAGTCAAAAGGAAAATATGACAAACATGTAAAAACCAAATTAATATATATTTACTTTTGCTGGGAAAGTACGTACTCATACTTAAGGAATACTAGTCCTATACATATCGCAAGTGGATCAAAATGAAGTAGCACGTGCTAGCAAAGACCTTTTCTAATTATTTTAGTGCTAGCTTATTGCATGGCTCCATTATTACCGGTAAAGCTAATGCTGGTACTTACAAGACATCTTTAATTGAAACAGGTATTTTTAAAAGTGGATTGACTTGTGCGGCTCACTCTCGGGAAAAAGTATATTATGAAAAAAAAGGTATATACACTGAGGATACAAGAGTTTTCGTGCGAGTGCAAATTTCTACCATAAAATGAAAATTGGAGTTAGGTGATTAAATAAAATTTCTGATATAAAATTGGTCTAAATCATCCTGGTGTGAACATGTGGCTACATTATTTTTGCGAAACCGCTAACCAATGACCCACGCGGTAACCAACATAATACAAGCTACTTTGCGTTCTACACAGAGGCTGTCATTTTTATTATACAGATAACACGAAAGCAATCATGCCAAATTGTCACACTAGTATTATGTTTTTTTTGTTTCTCTTGTTTTTCAGTTATCTTTGCTTGACCCCGTATGAGATCGTATGTTGTTAATTGCACTGCCAACCCATGCAAATGCCACAAAAAATAGTAGCATTACAATTACTTATTCGACGAAACACACCTGCAGTTTTATTCAACTGAACCCAAACCAAGAGAGTGTAGATGTGCATCACACACACGTGTCATGTAATTTGTCGTGGTGCAGTTGTTCGTCGAGCCACTTTGGAAGAGCGCACACACCCCGCGGCCTTGCCGTTCTTTTTTTTTTTTTTTTTTTTTGAGCCTCAACTGAGTACAAGCTGCGGTATCTGTTCGGACGCACAGTCACACACACCACACGCACGCACACCACAACTCACACCCGACTAAGCGCCTAAACTAGACCTACAACCTACAACCTATAACTCCAACACGTCCTTGAGAGACTTCCGAAGTCCTGAACTCCGTGAATGACGGTCACGTCATCCTCGCCTGTGGCATATGGACGTCTTGAGGCACATGCGAAAAGACCTGAAGCTACAGTGTTCCTCTGAACAGTGCAGCGCATGAGACACCAGAAAATCGCTCCCACCGGGAGTCGATCTCAGGCGGGTGGGGTGGCCACTGCCAGCCCGCACCACTGGGCTAACGCGCTCGTCTCGCGGCCTTGCCGTTCTTGGGTGCGCAGACGCACGCACGCCCGTCAAGTTTCCTCTTGCACGTGAGGTACTCTCTCTAAATGGGAATTCTCTCTAAATGCGCCTAACCGTACGTGTCGCACATCGGCGGAGTCTCCCACACCCCCAAATAACAATGAGATCCATCCTCGTCTCCCTTTTATTTTGGGATAGTATAAAAATGTCTTGTTTATAACATGAAACAGTGGGATCTCTAGTGGCTAGCACACTCTTGGACCTTCTGCTCAAGGTGCGGACTTTGAAACGCACCAATGTATATTATTTTAGCTAGTACCTTAAATTCTTTATACAACCATTGTCATGTTGGTAGAGAACACCAAGGTCACACGTTCGTGCTCGCCAGAAATATGCAGGGGTGGTTTTAGAAAATAATGTCGTCACATGTCCGCACCAGGATGATTTGGACCAGTTTTGCACCCGCATCATAAGTTATTTGAATACGTAACCACAATTTTCAACATTTTGCACCCACAACACAAGTTATTGTATCACTGGTATATATACCTCTATGAAACTAGATAATATTCTTTCCTGTTAACTAGGTAAACATCACAAGAAAACCATCACAAACACCAAGACCAACGACACCATCAAGAATGAATCGGTGCCCGAGAGCGTCATTGCTACTAGATCTGGTCACCGAATGGCGGAAGTTTTCACCCGAAGCTTTCACCTGGTAGTGGCACATGAAACCTCCATCACATGCATCAACAAGACCACCTACAAGGACCAAGAACGGCTAGCTCCCACCACCAGTGAGATCTACCTCTCCGATGTAACTGCTACACTAGAACTCCCCTTCGGATCCAAGACAATTCGATGCCCACTTCGGCATGCACACACCTTCGGTGCTTCCTATCAGATATCGTACCAAAGCTATCACTCCACCATAGAGAAGGGGTAGTCATGTAGCTAGAGGCAACACGACACCCAGTGTGCACTATTTGCAAACAACCAGGCGTCACCGCTCGCGACACCGGTTCATCGCCCAACAACCACAGCACGCAACACGTCACTATATACACCAGCCTCCAAGAGCTCATCCTTGTCGATGCTAGCTCCGCCCCACAGTGATGGACCCCCAGGCCAGGCACCTACCAGCAGGACGCGCGCCCATTGGGTACTTCCAGCGCAGCGGGAACCATTCCCACCGCCAGCAACCGTTAGGGTTTTTTGTGCATGACGGATAAGACAGTGTGACAAGGGCGGCATCTGGATTTCTGCCCGAGCAACCCCCGAGAGCGACGCATGGAATTTGTCTTGTAGTATAATTTTTCAAGAAAGATTCATTTTGTCATAAAGGGTGTTGAATATTTATAGGATAGGTTAGAAAAAGGTATCTTTCGAGGAGTACAGGTCGGAACATGTAGTTCTGATTAGAGATGCCCGGCAATGTGTACTCATTACCCGCGTATCCGGCGAGTGAAAACCTATGAAGGTAAGGGTTCGTAACAAAAAAAAATACTCATGAGCATGTAAGTGGGGAAATTTCATACCCATCAGGCAAAGCGGATAAAGGTCCGTATAACCCATACCCGCGTACCTGTCTAAAACTATGACAAGTGGGGTTTATGTATGGTCCAATTACCTATGTATTTTGTCGTGAGTTTGTGAACTTAAACTTTATGACTATGTGTTTTCTATTTTTTTGACTACGTGTTGATGTTTGTCATTTATAATGTATTGTTATTTATGCGTAAATGTTGTTGTTTATAATGCAATGGTGTTCACAAATATGTGTTGTTGTTTACAATATGTTGTTGATTGCACTTATGATTATATGTTGATGTTTACAACTATTTTTTGCTCAATTTGATATGTTGCGAATGCGGTTAATTTTACCTGTGGGTAACCATTTTTTCAGAATTCAAACTTTTATCGTTTAGCTAATTTTATCGAAAGTAGCGTGTATCAACATCTTTAATGCCAAATAAATATCATTATATTTATCAAGAAATATATTTTCATATTTTATTTATTTAGCATTGTTGATATAATTTAATAAAAAAATATTAGTGTGCTGAAGTTTAACTTTAGCAAAAAAACTATACACCTTTATGTTTTGGAAGAGAGGGATATATTGATTAGTACATAGTCCATATGGTTATTATATTTTGAAGGTAGCAGCTAAGCTAGCTACATACATAGATCTTTTTTTAGCAAAATACAGATTCATTACTCATTAGGTATTCAAATCCAAGAGGTTCTAATTAAGCAACTTGCCATAACTTAGCTAGAGACAGTTGTAGCTTGCCAGGCTCAGATAATTTGATGGCTTCTGCCTGCCACAGAACCACTGTGCTCACTTGTTGCTAGCCTACGTCGGCCACGCAGTTGTGTGGCCGTAAAACCTCGAGGCTGCATAGATAGGCCCGGTCACCTTCTTTGTATACTGGAGCCAGCCTCTCAAATTAAACCTCTCCAATACTTGGGACGGGAGCGCTAAGCACCACAGTCGCCTGTCTGTCGGCGCTGGACGGATGATGTGAATATTGATAGGATCGACGGGCGATTCATCGTCGTTCACCGCCTGCATTACTGAGTTCACCGCCTGCATTACTGATGGGCCATGCATCCGTGCAAGTGGCGACAGTAATTCGCCGTAGCCTCCTGGTGTTAGGCAGAGAGTTAAATGCTCGTTGCGCTAGCTACCAGTACAGGTTTGTAAGCTTGTGTCACAGACACCCAGCAGTGTCAGGAGGACTGAGCTGAGCTGAGTCTCGACTGATATGAGGACGCGTCAGCTGGGCTGGCAGGAGCACTGTGGCGTGGGTGTGGGGTTGAGCTCTGCAGGCTGGGAATTAAGGTGAGGGTGGTGGCGTGCAGAGGATGGGTCACTTCGGCCAGTGTTGAGCAGGCTGCAGTGGCAGTGGGAGCAGCGGCGCAGGCTGACGCTGCCGCTGCCCCGCGCGTGGGTGCCGTGCGCAGCGGCGCAGCGCACCCAGGATGGCCTGCCGGAGCGCATGGGCGGCAGGTTTTCAAGCAAAGCGGTGGGAAATGGGCTGGTCAGCGCGACGGCACGGGGATGAGCTACCACGGCAGATGCTCTTTGCTGTTCCTGTTCCGCTTTGCGGTCGCGAGGGGAACGGAGGCCAGGAACCGGTTCCTGTTTTATCCATCGAAACAGGATGCGTGAAAGACAAATGTGACCCAAGTTTAAAACTTCGGAACAAAAAGGATTTGGATTTTTTCACAGCCTGATCACATTGTATGGCGTTGTAGTCCATGGCGTAATTCACATTTCCTCGCGGCGGCCAAAGGGCTGAGACACGCCGGACCAAAAATAATTCCCACTCGACGGCGACCAAACGTAAATTTGGTCCGACGCAGCTTGAAATTTGGTCCGGCACACCTAGCCCATGCTCTTCCCTTGGGGAGACGCTGGGCTGCGTCGGATAAAGCCGCGCGCGACGCCACGTTGGTCTTTAACGCGTGGGCCAACCCTGTCAGTGATACAGCGCCTTGGACCACGTCAAACTTTTATCAACTTGTTTTCCCAGTCAGCGGCAACAGTGTGGCGTCACGTCGTTTCGATGTCGGCCTTCTCCTCCCGCTCACGCTCCCCTCATGTACACGTGTAGCCATGAAGTTCGTTTTCGCCACTGTTTCCATGCTCGCTCATGGCTGTCCAAAGCTTAGCCCTCGGCCACGCAGTTGTGTGGCCGTAAAACCTCGAGGCTGCATAGATAGGCCCAGTCACCTCTGTATACTGCAGCCAGCCTCTCAAATTAATCCTCTCCAAGACCACCAACCAAGTGCATATCAATATCACAGGAATACTATGTGCATTGTGCAGCAGGATCATCATCATCCTGCGACGTGGCATTGAGCAGTGTCGACATTCACCGTAGTTACCAACCAGGATCATCATCATCATCATCAGAACAGCTACTAGCCAACGTTGACCCATGCTAGCTCTTGCTGTCATGCTTGGTAAACTACGGTGTCGGTGTAACGACCGGTGACCAGTGGCTGGAGAACGTACGGGTCACGGCGTCATGGGCGAAGAGACTTGGGACGGGAGCGCTAAGAGCATCTCTAGCAGAGTTCTTAAAACACGAAGTCTCAAATGCGGTTCGTGTTTTAGTCATTTTGGCTCACAGAAAAGCGCGGCACATAGCAGAGCCCTTAAACTGAACTGTAAAACAGAATATGCTGTAGAATATTCCATCGTCTTCATCCTACATCTTTTCCTCAAATCCAATCACCAAAATCTGGTTGGATCGAACGTGGCGCTGAGCCAGTGAGCCAGCTAGCTCGTGGCATCGATCGATCGATCGATGTGCTACTAGCTCGCGTCGGATCCCGCGACGGCGAAGGACGAAAGCCACGAAGGCCCCCGCGGCGGCGGCGGCGGTCGAAGCTGGCGGCCGCCAGGCAGACAACCTACACGAAGCCCCCTGCGGCGGCGGCGGACGCGCTTCCACGAGAGCTCCTCCTGCACCGCTGTCCGCCGGTCGCCGCTTGCCAGTGGAGCCGCAGTTGGGAGAGGTCGAGCGCGTGCGGCGACGACGGTGAGCACCTCCGCCGGGATACGACGGTGCTGCCAAGGGCCGAGCCGGCATTGAGCCCCCGGGGCCGGCGAGCAGGTGCTGCCAGCTGGGGCTCCAGTTTCGGACGAGTTTGGTGAAGAACGGCCGGATTCCGACGAGTTTCATGGCGGAAGGTCACCGGCGGGTGTTGAATGTTCACCCCGCCAACGCCTCGCGCGGTTTACAGGTCCCCTTCGGTTCGGCCGTGAAAACATCATCTTCACGGTTCCACGGGCTGAATTCACGGGTCTCTCAAAATCGTTTACGGGTCGGCGACTTTTAAGGGTTCTGCTATTGTCGTTTTTAAGGTTCTGAAACCGTTTACGACGGTTATTCTACAGTCGCCTGTCTGTCGGCGCTGGATGGATGATGTGAATATTGATAGGATCGACGGGCGATTCATCGTCGTTCACCGCCTGCATTACTGGGCCATGCATCCGTGCAAGTGGCGACAGTAATTAATTCGCCGTAGCCTCCTGGTGTTAGGCAGGGGCACACTGTTAGCCAGGTTAGCTAGCAGGTGGCAGCTTCAGGTGTTGAGTGGGTGCGCGTGTCTTATTTCCGGTAGAGGACGAGACGGCGACGCGACGTGCGTGCCCGTATCGATCGTGCTCGCGTCGTTCTACATTTTCTTTGGAGGAAAACAACCCGTCGGCGGAGGTGCACCGCCTTTCTTCGGTCACGTTGCCGTCGCTTTGGATTGGAACTCTCTCGAATTCTCGATCGGCTTCCGTGGTGCTCTCTGCCTAGGCGCCGGCCGGGGCCATGACATTTCCTCAAAACGTTGACGAAGGGCTTAACAGAATGCAGAATTCATCATTCACGGACCAAATCTGTTGTTACTACAGTCGATGTGCAGGGAAACTGCGTCAACTGCTCCAGTGGAAGGCCTCAGTACAATAACCCAACTTCACAAAGAAACCATAACTAACCTCCATCATAACTAGAGTATCCAATAATACCGATTTTCTCGGGTTTTTTTTGTTGAAAAAAATTCTCATCTTAGGACTCCTTGAAACTGCGGACAAGAGTATATTAGATGAAGCAGGTCGTATCGTACTACTACTACTACCACAGTACTAGTAGCACTGTAGTACTGCTTCAGCTACTAGGATTCAGCCTGTAGCTGGTTACATCTTAATCCTCTTTCCCCTTGAACCAGAGAGAGCGCGCGCGCAAAGCTACCATTCGGACGTAGTGGGCTGGGCGGCAATGGTTGTTTCCTTTTCCGAGAATATTTAGAGGAAAAGCGTGAGCAGTGGCGGCGACGGCGAGCGGGACGGGATACACGTGCCGACGTGCGCGAAATGGGTCGTCCGAAACCTCGCAGTCGCCTGATCGGCAGCATGTACCCATCTGGCTAGGTCTACCATGAAACATATCTTTATATGAGACGACATGTTTGTACATATTTGGATGATCAAAATGTTATCTTAAACAATTCAAAAATATATCTTAAGGACTGCATCAACGCTAAAAACGAATGCATTAAGGTCCGAGGTACTACAAGCAAGCAATCACCCACAATTCACAAAGATAACCACTGAATACACTGATACCGATTTCAAAAGTAGACACAATGAGGGGAACACGAAGGCCCTCTTCTTCTCTCATTTTCCTATCATCGAAAAAGCAAAGCTAAGGTTAACAAAATCGATAACTCTCAGTCACTCTGTCACTGTTCGAATAGGTAACCCGGGGCATTATCGTCTGAACTGCTACAGACTACCTGTTTGGTCAGGTTTGCAGCTCAGGCCAGATCACGTTGCTCGAGTCGTCAAGCTTTTCAAACAGTGCCAGATTACCACACCGACTTGTTAAGGGGATATCTAGTGCTCCCAACACTTTAGGTGATCCATGTGCTCCCATTAGAAAAAATAATTTTAAACATGTCAAAAATTATACGAAAAAGTGTGACTGTTCAGAAAGTATGTGTTTACAACCTTTAAAATTTTTAGGTCTAATTTTGAAATGATATTTGAGAAACGAAAAGACAAATCTTTCTTTTTGAATTTGTAGCAGAAAATTTTGGATGTTATAGACATATAATCTGTGAACACTCACACTTTTTCAAAGAACTTTTTGACACATCTAAAATTGTTTTATCTTGTGGAGCATTGGTAGCACCTAAAGTGTTGGGAGCACTAGATATTCGCTCCGACTTGTTAGCTCTGTTACTGCAGACGTGCGGCATGATTGCCTTAAAATATTTTCATTGGTCAGTGCTGCCACCGGCCATTTGGTCTAGGAGCTGGCACTGGCATTGGCTAGAGAATCACTGTTATCTTACTGTTTGATCGATAATAGTGGCTACTGCAAAAGAACTGTTCTATATCTTCTGAATTTTCTCTGAGTAACTGGGCATCGTGGGAGTTTACTCCTATTGGGCCGTAAATAAGGGTCATGTCCTACTTCTAATGGGCCATATATATGGCATGTATCCTGCATCTGGGCGTGAAGCATATGGGCTCAAAGGTACGGCCATTTACTGCTGCCCGCTGAGCATCTGACTTATAGTCCATCTCAACATCACATTTTTTTATTATTTTTTTTAAAATCTCAACATCACATACACAAGGACTTTTGCCTAAAAAATATTTTTTATACATAATATTAATACCATGACGATACAAAATACACTCAACCTCTGCAAACCAAGAAAAAACATAATTTGGGGTTTAGTCACACAACGATTAAGGGAGAAGTCAGCACACAGTCATAATTAGGGGTGGAAACGGATCGGATGCGGATCGGGTAGTACCCTTCCCATATCCGTTTTCATCTTTTCAAAACGAATATGAATACAAATACGGATATTAACGGATACAAATGCAGATCGGATATTACTCGAATACAGATGTGGATCGGATGCTTTCTCAATTCGGAACGAAAACGAATATAACGAAATAATAGACTTGTGTAGAGTCAACTATAGAACAGTACAATGATAAAATATGACTATATAATTCACCATAGTTTAAAGTTCAATCACAAGAGAATACATTTGACAATTTTCATACTCTTTTAGGTTTGTTAATTGACATATCAGCTTAGACTTACCAAAATTGGCTAACATAATTTTATTCGGATACAGATATATCAATTTCCATATCCATATTTGTTTCAAAATTCAATACCACATTTTTTTTGTATTTGTAAAAACGAATCTGGATATTTACCATTTCCATTTCTATTTCGTTCGAATTCAGATATTTATCAATTCCATTTTCAATTTCCCGAATACGAATGTCGAATAATTCAGATTATCCTGGTACTACTTCCCACCCCTAGTCATAATGGTGAGATATGGTCAGTTAGTCAAAGGATAGATGACAATGACAACATCGATGACTAGTATGTGCACGCTCTGATGGAAAGACACGATTTATGATTAGGCAATGTCGATAGGGGCTTGCATAGTTGATAAAAAGAACAGACACCTGGCGCCCAAATGGCTACGAAATAGCATTCATAGGATTGCAATGTTATGCACATTCAATTCTATAGGTTTCATATATAACAAATTTTATTTGATTCCAGCATAGGAAACACAAGTGATTCTTGCAAAGAGTTTTGAGTGGATACTAGATTTCGCATAAGTATAGTCCAAATGACTCATTACGAAAATTTCCTATTGTGATTCAATCCTACAATCAAACAACAATCATATAAAAGAATTTTATGTATTTGAATCCTCCAAAATTGTTTTAAAATTCCCCGCCCTCAATGTTTCTCGATCGTATCTTAATCTCTATCACAACTGTGCTATAGGAGCATAAATTCTTCAGTTTCATCGAATTAATCACCCCTAGCAAGTCGGAAGATAGCATCATCTTTGATGCCCAAAGATCTTTCTGGTAGCTAAGTTCTTCCACGCAGACCATCGTCTCGTTAGTTGCCGGTAGGCTTCACACATATAATTGGATACACACGCGAGCACTAATTATCGCCTTTTTGCGAGTCGTATCTTCGACTTGCCCGCATTAAGTTTCTTGTTGGGCCGGCCTATCTCGATTGTTCTTCGGTGATTCGTTCCAAGTTTGATTCTACTTCCAGTACAAGTTTGTTCGACGCGTACTTCCAGCGTCTCAGTTTCTTATTTCTTCTTTCTTCTATCTTTTACGTTTTCCTTTTCCCTTTCTCTGTTTCCTATTATGTTTTCTCTATAACATTTTTATTTTCTCATTTTTCGTATTCCTTTTTATTTCCAATTTTCATTTTCCTCATTTTGGTAATACATAAATATTTTTTGGAACCACTGAACATTATTCAAAAAAAGTTGTATTTTGTTATGAACCCATGAATTTTTTGAAACCATTGATCTACCTTTTCAGTTCACTACTATTTTCGGTTCATCCGAAATTTAGTTCCTTTTGGTTCATTATTATTCGGTTTGCTATTATTTTCTGATTACCATAAATTTAGTTCATTTTCGGCTCACTATTTTTTCGGATCGCTATTATTTTCGGTTCACTGACATTTCTAGTTCACTATTACTTTTGGTTCACCTGAATTTTAGTTCCTTTTCGGTTCACTATTATTTTTGGCTCAGCGGCATTTTTGGTTCACTATTATTTCCGGTTCACCCGAATATAGTTCCTTTTCGGTTCACCGATTTTTCAGTTCGCCCCAAATTTAGTTCCTTTTCACCTTGTTAATCTCATTTTTGGTTTGCTATTATTGCAGTTCAATTAGTTTGGCCAAATTTTTGTTCTTTTTTTATTTTGGTTCCTATATTTATTTGATCCACCTTAATTTTTTGGTTAATTATTATTACGGTCCACCCTAATTTGGTTCATTAAGTCGGTTCATTATTTGTCGGCTCACATTTTTATTTTGGATCTCCCTATTGATTAAACCCCTCAACCTTCTTATCACTATCAAGACTTCTCGATTTAGGTCTACACGTATGAAGGCTTCTCGAATTTGTTCAGCGGTTAAACTTTCAAAGTGGATATGGATACCAATATTCTTGGATCACCCATAATTTGCTTCGGACAAAATCATTCATATATTTAAAACAAAAATGTAAAAAAAGAAGTAAAATCATTCACTAGTTGCTCATCGCTAGTAGCGCATTTACAAATGAGAAAATCATTCATATATTTAAATCATTTGCTAGTCGCTCATTGCTAGTAGCGCATGCACTATATATCGCCCTCTGCGAGCGAGCACCGACTCACGCGATGTGGGCGCCCCAAGTGGGCCGGCCCATTTGTTTTTCTTTTTATTCGCTTTCTTGTTTCGGTTATGTTTCTTTTCTGTTTCTTCCCGTTTGTTTCCTTTTTCCGGTTTTCCTTTTTTTAATAGTCTATTTTAAAAATTAACTTTTAAAATCCAAACCATTTTAAAAAATGAGCATTTTTCAAATATGTATAAATTTAAATCTGGACTATTTTAAAAATGATATTTTTAACTATGATTATTTTCAAAATCATAACCATTTTCTAATATAAACGTATTTAAAATTTTGAACCATTTTTAAATATGAACGTTTTTTAAAATTTGAACCATTTTTAGAAATAAACATTTAAAAAATAAATATTTTGAAAATCTAAACCATTTTTTAAAATAAACATTTTTAAAGAGGAACAAAAAATTAGCAAAGTTATTGCCTAAAATTAATTAGTTAAATATAATTTTTGAAATTAGCAAAGTATATACGATCGTGTTCATGGAGATCGTGCTAGACATGTACAAGTTTACAACAGAACGTGAGGAGTCTGTTAAAAAACAGAACTTGAGGAGTAGCTTATTGTTACTTCGTTAGGGAACAGATCTGAAAATTAGGACTAGTTTTTTTTCGAGAATCACTAGGCCTAGCTATACGTACAAAAAACGGGACTACGTGGGCGCGACAAGCGCTCGCTAATGGCGAGACATAGGCGGGTAGTCCTATACGTAGGTGACCCAGTTGGGCCCGACCTAGTTAATTTCGTTTGCTACCGATTCGACCCAGCCTCCTGCAGCACAAAAACAGAATGGGTCGGCCCAAAAAGCGGGTATGGTTTACCTTTTCGTTTATGAAATAATTTTTGAATCTGATTTTTTTTTAATATAAACAATTTTCGAAACTGAACAATTGTCGAATATGATTTTTTTTTGAAAATTGAACAATTTTCATGTTTGAATAATTTTCAAATTTGAAGAAAATTTGAATTTAAACAAATTTCAAACTTGAACAATTTTTGAATCTGAACAATTTTTAAAATGATTTTTCTAAAAAAAATTAAACAAAATGGGCCGGCCAGTGCGGCGCGAGCCTCCTGCGCCGCATAAGGCGGCAAATAGCATTTGCCCACATAGGCGCTCCTGGATCCACACGTTGCCATCCACTGTCTGCTGGGCCACGTGTTCTTTGGGCCGGGCCGTGTCAAATGCTCTGGTGTTTTTCTCTTCCGCGGCCGAGCGACCGAGTTCCAGATCTCTTTCTCTCTCAAAAAACAAAAAACAAAAACGAGCGAGTGTCCTCCATTATGTGGCGTGGCGTTCTGCAGAGCCTTCGAGGTGACCGGCGCGGCGCGGCGCGGCGGCGTGCTTTGCCGGCCGCCGCAACCCCCTCCGCCAGCAATCGCACGGAGAGCATGCCCCCTCGCATCAGCGCATTGCCTCCGGACTCCGGTGAGTTGATGGGCGGCTAACTCGTGGTTCTGTCCCCTTGCCTCTGACACTACTGTGGCCTGCGCGATTTAGGTTTCGAGCGGTGCCTCTTTCAGGCGGGGCACATCGGAAGCGATGCCGGAGCGGCTGGGAGGCAACTGAATGGTAGCCTGTCAGCAAGTATTCAGTTCATTGGCCGGCCGGCCGGACCATCAGAACTCTGTCCTCCACCCCACCAGCACAACTCCTTATTGGATTGTAGTGGCGACGCACAACGTGTGGGCGAGCGTGTGGCGCGGTGGTGCTTGGTAGGTGATGCTCTCGGTTCAAAGTCTCACTCACGCCGACGGATTTGAATAGAGTGTGGAGGGAGACACGGGGACAGGGTGACCTGGTTGGGCACCATGGCCCGGCTTTGCCCAGCAGTGCTCGCTGAGTAGGTGCGCGTCCATGCTTCTGAACTTTCCCTCCCGTGGATCAGGATAAATCTGATCTTCTCCATTGAGGTCACGTTGCTATCTTGATCTTGCTAACAGAACCATTATCAGGGTATATCTGAACTTGTTCAATCAAGTTAAATTGTCAATCTTGTTCAAAATCGTCCAATAGGAATATAGGATCATGGTTTGCGTGTACTTTTCTGTGAGCCGCCTGTCCACCAGAAATTTAAAGGGATATTAACTTTGAAGGTAGGAAGGTAAATTTATGGCTTCACTTGGTTCTTCTGAACCCTGAGTCCGCACTATTCTGAATCCTGGTCAACCATAACCACCACCATTCTCTTACAGAAAGCACGATTCGAAGATATTGATTAATTTTTTCTATGCTCAGTTCTGCCCAAACATAATATTCTGGAATCTGTCGTGGATTGGCTATGTTTTATTGCAGAATATGTGAGGGGGTTCTATACATGCTCCAAATGTTACAAATGTCGAACAGAACACAAAAAGCTACCTACCTTTGAGAAAAAGTTAAGATACTAGTACTTCTTTTCATTAAGCACCTTCGGCTACTTGTCACATAACTTTTCCATTAAAGAACATCTAATCATGATCACTTCTTTCCTGCTACAGCGTCCATCAACTTTGGCACAAAGAACTCTCTCTCTCTGTTGAGGACATAGGCTAGACCATCCGAAGTAACTTTAATGGGTAGACAAGACTCAAGAGGATACCATGAGGGAGACCAATGTGTCATCTTTTGCATCACCTGGAAGTGCTTTAGAACCTATCAATTTCAAACCTGCATGGGAAAACTTAAATTATAATATGGGTTTCCTGATGTTCCAGTCTTCATTTGTAAGCACAAAGAACTCTCTCTCTCTCTCCCCCCATGGATGATGATCTGAAAACTGTTCGGTACCGAAGTCCACAACCCAATGGCAAAAAGTGCATGATACAATGTTCGAAGAATACTAATAGTAATATTCATGGAAAGGTACCATTTTTACATGATACACATGTAACTCTTCATTTATGCTAAGAATGTTAGCTTGTCTTTCTTGTATCTTGAATTCTTTATATGAGGAACTAATACGATAATAAGAATTCCGCATTTCTACATAATTGTATGTATTTTTTTTACTAAATACATGAAGTTTATGGATTTTTGAAACACTATATCAATATTATTTGGGTTTGCACAAACAAAGACGTGTTTCCCGTGGATAAAAACTCTGTAGCGGACGAAACAACCACTTTAGGCGGTCAAAGTGAGCCGAGAGAACTCGCGGCTCTCGTCGCCCCCCACGTGGGCGACGGAGGCACCCCAACCCTAGCTCCGCACATCCTCCTCCCTTCCCCTGCTCCCCCCGCCGCCGCCAGGCAAAGCCCGCGCGGTGCCGGCGGCGGCGGGACCTTCCTTTCTCCCTCTCGTGGTGGCAATGGCGCGGGTCGTGGCGGCCAGGGTGTGCGGCGTGCTCAGCGAGGGGCGCGCCGGCGCGGCCATCGGCGGCGTGGTGGCTTTGCCGTGGACTAGCGCGCCCAAGGACGGCGGCCTGCCCTTGCGGCAGCGGACGGCTTCGGGTGGCGCGGTGGGCTCTTCCCTGTGGTCTGCCGGTGGCAGGCCATGGCGGCAAGCTCGGCGGGGGTGGTGCTGGAAGGGACGACGCGGATCTGGCATATGGACAGCAACCGCGGCCATGGCGCTGCAGCGCGGCGGCAGGACCCATCGGGCCTGATCTGGGCCTAGATATGGGCCTGCCCGGGGCTGATCCGGGCCTGATCTGGGGCCTGACGGGACCAGCTGCTACGTCCGGTCGGCGGCCGTTTCGATGATGGAGGATGGTTGTTCCCCTCTGAATGGTTGCGGCGCGGCCGGAGGCTTGAGAGGTCGATGGCTGCGGGGTTCGAGCTAGGCGGGCTGTACCTATGTCGTCTGACTGCTACCTGGATAGCCAGGCGTGGATCTGTCGTCGTGCTCCCTCATCCGATCCGTCGCATTTGCGATGGTCTTTATGTCGCGACACAGGGTTGAGCTTGTGGATGCCGGGGCGGCGGCCCTGGAAGGAGAGGCTGCATGGCTGTCGCCGGCGGCAGCATCGCAGTGGTGGTGGTCGTCCCTTTGGCCATGTGGGTGGCGAGGGGATTGGCAGCGGGAGGTCCTGGTGTCGGTGCTTCGGCGGCGGCTCCCTGGTCACGCTCTGGAAAACTCGTGTTGTTTCCTAAGATGGCACGTGTGTATGGATCCGAGCGAAAGCTTAGCGCTCCGGTGTCGGCAACGGTGATGCTCGCGGGTGTCATTACCCTATTGGGGGCGTTTCTGTGGATCCTCGCCGTGACTGAGTTCCGGGTGAAAGCCCTAGCGCGCATTGCGGGCTCGACGACGATGGCGCGTCACGTCATTGCCCTCCTGGGGGCGTCATCGTGTAGCTCAGGGTACTTCTAGGTGCAACACGTTGGTGCCACTCCTTCGGTGTGAACCTTCTCGCTTCTCGTGTGGTGTGGCTTTTCCTGTTTTCTTGTTCGGTGTTCGAGTTGGTGGCTCGCCTCCATCTTGCTTGCTGATTTTTTTGTTGACCTGCTTGTAAGGGGTTTCCCCACCACTTTGTATCGGTTTGGCCGGTTGGGCTTTATTTATAAAACGGGGCGAAAGCCTGTTTCGAGATAAAAACTCTGTAGCTTTTTACTTTTGACACACCACTTGTATTTGTCACTGTTAAATAAGTAAAAGAGGATGACTTTTCAAGTGCTTACGTTTAGAATCTTCAGACGATGCTGTTTATATACTTGGCCTTGCACCTTTAAAGAGCACGCCCCCAGTGGCTTAAATATTACCTCATAAAACTTTTTCATCTGCTTTTGATATAAATACGCTATTGCCCCACTGATAGTGAAGTTCTTCTGACCGTGCAAAAAATAATTATGCTATATCACTTTTTGCACTCATTATTTGATATGATCCCACCAGATGCAGAATAGGCATAAATTTAGTGGAGTGGTGGCTGATGTTTTTGTATTCACTAGGGCTAGCTAGCTGGAACATGGTAGCAGAAAGCTTTATGGTTTCTGCCAATTCCATATTTTTTGGTGCAACAAACTTTGATATCATCAGACTGGAGACATCACATAGTGGGAAGTGTCACTATTATTATTATTAAAGATGAGCAGATTCTGGCCACGTATATTGTCTTCTGTCATCAGTCTGCTTATTGCGGGTATGTAATGATCTTAATGAAGCACATAATGCTTCATAATTCTGCTTTTTCTTATTTAAATACTTTATTATACTCACTTTTGGGACATAATTCTTTGGAAGATGATTTTAGTCTCAATTTTTTCTATGTTATTTAACATAGTTGGAAGTGTAACGGCCCGCAAGGGTACTTCTTCGGTGATCATGCTCACAGCTTTGGTGGCTGTGGAAGCGGTTCTATGCGGGCATTTTGACTGAGCGTGACCATTCCTCGGAGGCTTGGAGGCTTGCTTGACACATTTAAGGTGGACGCCAGATCGTGGGTGGCAGCGAGGGCGTCGGGTCTTGCGACTCTACTTCCGTTGGCCTAGCTTGTAGGGCATAGCGTTGTATTATTGGGTGTGGCCACTGTGGCCTTGTAACAGCTTTATATCGATCAATGAATTAAAACACAAAGGTTTTGCGTTTTCTCGAAAAAAGAAAACCCAAATTTTGGTGTGAAATAGTAACTTTACAGGAATTCTGGACACTAACAATCCTTATGTATGCATAGGAAGGTCGTTTTGGAGCATTATTCTTTAACAATTAATAAGATACCTCTTCTTTATTGAATCTCGCTAGTCAGTGTTACTGTTAATGTTATGTAATCTTGGATGCAGATCCATAGTCTGGTTAGCGATTGCCTCATTAATTTTTGTTTATTATAGTCCGTATTTTTATTTGACATGATGTTATTCAGGAGCACACACTAGGACTGGAGATTGAACCCAGGTCTTCTGGCTACACACACCACGTTGCCATCACCGCCACCAGCGACGGTCCCATTTGGGAGTAGTAATATATGTTGACTAATATTTATCATTTTCAGTTATTTTAGTCACTATAAAGTGTTGTTTGTAATTTATGACTGGTTTATTCACATTATTTGTTAGACTAGAGTTTCTATTTTTGCGGAACATTAAAAGAAACACCGAACAGTATAAAACAGCTCAACAAAAACGAAAATTACATCGAGATCCTTGAGATGCCCTTCGTCTTCAATCTCCAGACTGTGTCGACGGCGCGCCGCCGCTACCGCTTCTCCCAGAGCCGGCTTGACGTTGTTGGTTGCAGACGGGAAGTCGCCGAACGAGTTAAGAAGATCACATCCTTCTCCCCGCTGAAGAAGAAGGATGAACCGCTGATGAAGCTCCATGACGACCCGAGGAACGCCACCGCCAGAAGAAGTCCCCGAGAACCACACCACTCCCACAAATTTCTCGCTGTCGCCATCGAGATGGGGCTGAAGCCAGGGAAACTTTATTAGAAGAGGCGCCGCCCCCACCATCTGAGCGCCGCCCCACCAAACCTTAACCCTAAAACCAGGGGAACTGAGCCCTCCCGCCGATGTGGGCCGAGAACCGCCCCGCCTCCATGGCCCGAAGGCCACATGAGCAAGGCAGAGCAACGGCTGGAGGTGGAGGATCCCTAAACGCCCTCGCAGACTACACATAGTTGACTAGAGTTTATGTCTAGGATATTGCTTGGCTGTTGAGTACACAACCCTTTTCAATCTCTACTATATATAGTTTTTAGCTAACTGGAATTGTTAGGGTATACTGTATAGTGTACTCATGTGGTGTATTCCTGTATCTAGTCAACACGCACACACTGCACGATCGTGGGTGAGTGCAGTGCCTGCGTGTTGACAATTCACACACACACGGGAGTACACTATACAGTATATCCTAGCAGGAATTTATATATCCTTGTTCCTAGAACTGATGGATATGACCTACAACATGTGTGAAAATGCAGAATATCATGCACCATGACATCACAGGTGTTCCTGCGTGCAGTTAAGAAGTATCAAATTAACAGCCCACCTTTAAAGATATTTTAGTTTTATAATAAAAAGAAATGACAACAGACTGCACATAGACAGATGTTCAAAAGTTTGGTCCTATCAGTATCTTAGTTATTCACATTACTTGGACCAAAGCAAATCAAGCATAACTTCTTTCCTTACTTTTTATATGACTACTGCAGTACTGCATGCGTTTTGGATGGGCGGCTTTCCTCCCTTAATCTCTGGGATACGTGTATCCTTATATTCTCAGGCTTTTTTACACATCTTTTATTATGAAATTCAACATACATTGGACAGATCCACTTTGCCGACCTTGCAACTCCAGTCAGTACTTTTTTTCCATTTTCTTTTCCTTTCTTTTTTAGAGATGGACATCTAGTCAGTTATCACAAGAAAGTGCTCTGCTAATGCTAATTTCTTGCACCACTCTTCTCTTTAAAAGGCAATGTAATGAGCATGTTCTAGTCCAACAGATAGCACTAATAGTTTGTGATGGATGCCAGTACTCCACCAAAGTCAGGAACAGGCTTCTTGAAAACTTGCTTCAATGGAGTTAATGCTCTCTCAGGTTTCTTCCATTCTTTCTCTGTCTTACTCAAACAGGAGAATGGAGAAGTCATGCTATAACTATTTACTTCTCCTGCCGCCTCATATTTCTCTTTAACCTAGATAACTTGCAGTCTTAACATCCTATTTGCAGGGGTTGGAATATTATCTATTCCTTATGCATTGTCTCAAGGAGGATGGTTGAGCGTGCTTATCTTCACAACAATAGCAATTATCTGCTTCTACACTGGGATTCTCCTACAAAGATGCATAGATTCAAGCTCACTTGTTAAGACCTATCCTGATATAGGTGAACTGGCTTTTGGCCGGAAAGGAAAAATCATAGTAGCAATATTCATGTACATGGAGCTGTACCTTGTGGCAATTGATTTCATGATACTAGAGGGTGATAACCTGGAGAAATTATTTCCGAGTGTTAACTTCCATGTTTCTGGACTCAAGATTGGAGGCAAGCAAGGGTTTGTTCTGATTTTCAGTCTGTTAGTTTTGCCAACGACATGGTTTCGAAGCTTGAATGCGCTTGCGTATGTCTCTCTTGGAGGAGTCTTGGCTTCCATCATTCTCATCGCCTCTGTTATATGGGTTGGAGCATTTGATGGTGTTGGTTTCCATGAGAGAGGCGTGCTTGTGAACTGGGCTGGTATTCCAACTGCGATGAGCTTATATTCATTCTGCTTCAGTGGCCATGCAGTTTTCCCCATGATATACACGGGAATGAGTAACAAAAAAATGTTTCCAACAGTAAGTAAAAAATAAGTCCTTTCACTAATTTATTGTGTTTGTTTGACCAGAAAACGTATATTCTCTATTTAGCACCTTACTCTTTTCTTGAAAATCAAAAGTTATCTTAGTTTGACCAACTATTATGGTTGATTTTGCTTTACATGCTCTTACTCAAAGGAGTTACATGTGGTAACTCCAGTTCTGGAAACTGGAATACTGTCAAACTTTCCAATAGCATAAAGCTGCAGTATCAGTGACATCACGATGTGCATAACACCTCTTCCTTTTTTCCCCTTCCAATTCCAGGTGTTGCTTCTCTGCTTCATCATCTGCACTCTTGGCTATGGACTGATGGGCGTCATTGGGTACTTGATGTATGGCGATTCGTTGAAGTCCCAAGTGACGCTCAACCTCCCATCAAGGAATTTCAGCTCCAGCATCGCCATCTACACCACGCTAATCAACCCGTTCACCAAGTTTGCATTGCTGGTCACTCCAATCGCAGAGGCGATCGAGGACAGCCTCCATGTTGGCAAGAACAAGGCCGTGAGCCTCTCCATCAGGACCGCGCTGGTCGTCAGCACAACCATCGTGGCGCTTGTCGTGCCCTTCTTCGCCTATGCCGTCGCGCTCACCGGTTCGCTGCTAAGCGGCACCGCCACGATGCTGCTCCCATGTGCCTGCTACCTGAAGATCAGATCCAGGACTTGCAGGAAGCTGGGGTTCGAGCAGGTAGTTTGCGTGGGTATTATCATAGTTGGGGTAGGAGTTGTAGTCGTAGGCACTTACAGTTCACTGAAACAGATCGTCCAAAGCTTATGAATTATATGAGCAGGGACGTGGACGAACCGTATTTGGAGCCTATTCTAGTACAGCAAATCATGGCTGTATGTACTCTGTACTTACACTTTGGCAAAATATAGATAGAAATTTGAGAGGAGATTTGGTGCTCCCGAGCACCAGTGATCTCGGTGATTTAATTTTTTTTGAAAACACTATTTATGAGTTTTATAAAATCTGAAAAAATCACGGATTTAGCCAATTATGTATCCCACAAATGTGCAAAAAATCAACTTCAAATACGTTGTATTTTGGGCTACACGAAAATGAGAATATTGGAGATCTGAAATTAAACATATTTAGATCCACACTTTTGTCATTCTCGTGTAGCCCAAACTACAATGTATTTGAAGTTGATTTTTTTCAGAATTGTGGTATATATCATTGGCTACGTCCGTGATTTTGTCATATATTTTTAAAACTTATAAATAGTGTTTTCAAATTTTTTTTAACCAGCGGGATCACCGTTGCTCGTGAGCCAAAGACATTTTCCGTAGGAATTTAGGTTACATAAGACTGAATAGGAATAACGCCTAAGATCTTGTGAGATGGAGACTTCACTTCTTTCTAATGAACTGCTTGTATCCATCAATTTATACACATTATCCAAATATATAGCCGATGTCTAGCCAGCGGTTGTATCTTGCTGCTAACTGAGGAGCAGAGTCGTAAGTCGTAACTATGTGACTTTCCAGGTCAAAGCTTCAAAGCCTAATTTATTAGTATGTTGTATAACTATGAGCTCTTCACAGCTCAAGCACCCAGATCACAACGACTCGTGGTATCTTGTCTGCCTATTTGATGTACTAACTAATACATGTCATCCAGAAAAGTACGTTCGTATTTGCCAGGGCTAGTGCATATTATCTTCCAGCGAGCAGTTTTGGAAGCTTGTAACTAGATCAAGCCACAAATCCTAGGATTTTCAGCATCTTTGAAAGTATATATTTCTTCTTTACTGGGGACTAGCTATATTAGGCAATTTACAAGTACGTCTAACTCATTGTATGCATTGTTCAGCGACCCATAAGTTACTGTGATCTTTATCATCTTCAGCATTGAATCGTCTAAATGGTTCCATTTATCCATATATGAAAAAAAATGTAATGATAGAGATAAGCCAGGGGTTGTCAATTTGTTGCTGTTAATCGATGAGCAGAGTTCCAGCCTTTTCTTGTAGAATTCAGCATTGTGCAGATATGTCTCCCGGTCATAATTTTTCAGGTCAAAGCTTCAAAGCCTGCTATTCCCACATCATTTATATGATATATAACTATGAGCTCTTCACCAGATCACGATGAACAAGGATATTGGTGCACATTCATCCATCGACGTATCTTGTCTGCCTATATGTTGATGTACTAATTAATACATGACGTCCAGAAAAGTACCTTAGTATTTGCCAAGGCTAGTTCTGGAAGCTGTCGCCGAGCGCTCACCCTGTCCGTTCTAAGCGCCTTGTCAGTTTAAAGTAAACTGGAATTTGATCTGCGCTCCCACAAACTACGGCGGCCTGGGCGTGCCAAACCTGGAGAAATTCGCCCGTGCGTTCAGGCTACGGTGGTTATGGCTGGCTTGGCGGTTGGCACCATCCCGATCGTCCTTGGGTGGGCATGAAACTTCCCTGCGACATTCAAGATCAAAACCTTTTTGCAGCGGCAACAACAGTGTCCCTTATGGTTCTCCACCTGGCTCGGTCCAGTGCCTCTACGTCTGCGAATTCCTCTTCTGTTCAAGCACTCCAGACGAAAGCATCGATCGGTGGCGGAAGCGTTTCAGAATCACCGATGGATCCTTGACCTCCGCCAAGACCTGATCACTGTCGAATTCCTTCAGCTTTGGCGAGCAGTGCAGACAGTTCAGCTTCAGGGCGGTGTGGACGTTGCAATCACATGGAAACTGACTTCGCATGGCTGCTATTCGGCCAAATCGGCATATCTGTTGCAATTCGAAGGTCAAATCCAAAGCGCCATGCCCCTCATGGCGTGGTCCATCTGGGCTCCGCCATGATGCAAGTTCCTCCTCTGGCTCCTATTCCACAACCGCCTTTGGACTGCAGGCAGTGGCCAAATTTCTATTTCTGCCCCCTCTGCAATCGCAATCTTGAAACAGCTCAGCACCTCTTTCTAAATTTGCCCTTTTGCGATGGCGGTCTGAAATGCTGCTGCGGGTTGGTCAAAACTGGCAGGTCTCCTCCCGCAAGTCTGGAGTCATGCAACTACCTTGGAGCCTCGCAAGTTTTTTTTTTTAGCAAATACCAAATATATTAAACCAGCGAATAGTACATGATTATATCGATTACAAAAACAATACTAAAAGAGACGAACAAATCTTTGAGATATTCAAGCCCTTTCTTCTTTCATGACCCAATCTTATACTTTTCTGAATGCATTCGTAGATCAACGATGAATACACCAAGATCTGTGAATACCAACGAAGGTTCTCCCCTTTTAATTTTGAGCTGCAATGGCAAGGCTTTGTGCACGCACGCAGCCATTAAATTAATCAAGCAACATCGGCAAGAGCACCACCACTGATATTTCAGGGAAAAATAACCGAACAACTTTGTCGACGTCGTTGGGAGCCGAGAGAACGAATCACTATTGCCGAGGACGTAATAGCCAGGACAGATATTGTGAGGACAATCCTCCTCACGGCAACCATGAGAAACAATCCAAGATTGATCTGACGAAGCAAGATCTCAAGAACCATACCTAGACAAACTTAGTCTTCTAAATCCACCGTTGACATCAGGAAGGAGATCTCGCCGTCGAACGAAAGCCGAAAGATTTCTTATTGTAGAAGATGTCATGACGACGACAACCAAAACCCTAGATTGAAACACTAATTTTATTAAAAACTCCACTCATAGATCGGATTCCCCACCCCTCCCGACACGGTGGAGGAGAAGAAGTGGCGGCGCCTAGATTCTAAGTGCCGGCGGCGGCTTTTCTCGTGTCTGACCTCTCTCTCGGAATAATACCCTTTTGGTTAACCTGATTCATGATTTGGAGCCTCGCAAGCTTATGTAGGGCGATTCCTATACGGCGCTCGTTAGGGTCGCCTAAGGCTAGCGCCGCCTGCATGACATCCTAGGCGATGCGTTTCTGGGCCGGCCCACTTTTCTTTTTCTTTTTCTTTTTCTTTTTTCGTTTTCTTTTCTGTTTCTCTTTTTTTGTTTTTCTTTTCTCGTTTAATTTTCTTTTCTGTTTCTTTTTCATTTTCTATTATTTTCTGTTTCTGTTTTTCTATTTTGCTTCTTTTTCTTTTCTGTTTTCCCTTTTCTTTTATTATTGTTTTTTTGAAAATTGTTTAATTTTTGAAAATGGTTCCATTTTGAAAATGGTTTCAAATTTGAAAATAGTTTATTTTTGAAAATGGTTCCAAATTTAAAAATGGTTCCAAATTTGAAAATTGTTCATTTTTCAAAATGGTTTCAAATTAAAAAATGATACCAAATTTGAAAATTGTTCCAATTTCAAAAATGGTTCTAACTTTGAAAATGGTTCCCAGTTTAAGAATGGTTCCGAATTAAAAAATGTTTGAATTTTGAAAATGGTTCAAATTTTGAAATTTCTCCATTTTTAAAAATGGTTCCAAATTTAAAAAGGTTCCAATTTCGAAAATGGTTCCAAATTTGAAAATGGTACCCAATTTGAAAATGGTTCCAATTTTGAAAATGGTTCCAATTTGAAATGGTTCTAAATTTAAAAATGGTTTCAATTTTGAAAACGGTTCAGATTTTGAAAATACTTCATTTTTTAAAATGGTTCCAAATTTGAAAATGGTTCCAATTTTGAAAAATGGTTCTAACTTTGAAAATGGTTTCCAATTTGAAAATGGTTCCAAATTTAAAAATGGTTTCAATTTTGAAATTGTTTCAGATTTTGATAATTCTTCATTTTAAAAATGTCTCCAAATTTTAAAATGGTTCCAAATTTGAAATGGTTCATTTCGGATATTTTTTACTTTGTACTTTGAGAGAAATTTGTACTTTCAGATTTTTGTATTCCGTATTCAATTCTTTTGTACTTCGGGTTTAATATTCTATTGTACTTTCGGTTTAGTGTACATGTATTTCCGACTTTAGTTTTCTGAAAGAATTATTTTCATACTTTCTGCTTACGTGCATGTACTGTGCTGTACATGTCGAACGTACGGCCGACATTGTTCGAGCGATCATGGGAGCTAGCTAGCTAGTCTTCTGCATGCATGCGTCCAGCGTGAGTACTAGTGAGGCATGACAGGCGCGAATCCTAGTTGCCGCGTACCGCGGAGCGCCATGCCCTCCGCGCACCCCCTCCGTCTTATGGGCCGGGCCCAGTTATGTTTCCAGTCGAGCGTCTTCCTTCTTCCTCTCTTCCTTCTTCTTCTATTCCGTCGTTCGCCTTGCACACGAAGCTGGACTGCTTCCTCTCTGGTTCGCATCGCAGCACAGATCCAGCCGCCCTTCTTCCTCCTTCCTCTCCCCGACATTCGCATCGCATCGTAGCGGAGCTGGTCTGCTTCTTTCTCTGGTTCGGATGCGGCTCAGATCCAGCCGCGTCGACGTGTTGCCTTCCTCCTTTGCCGTCGCCGTCGATGGCGACTCCAGGTTCGTCTTCCCTTTCCCCCATCCCGACGGTATCTATCCTCGTTCCTTGTGTTTCTTTTGTTTGTCGCCCAAATCACACGAGCTGGCTGCTAGGGTTAACCGATTTTTAGCTATATATGTGACGGGATCTAGTGTTTTTTCGAGTTTTGTTTCCATTTGTAGGATGTCGATTAGTGTGTATTTTCTCTAGGATTTGTGTTGTAGCCATTGTTGTTCATCTTCTTCGTTGCTCAAATCGCACTAACTCACTGCAATATTATTCCTGATTCCTGCTTTGAGTGGTGTCATTGGTGTTCATCTTCTTCGTTTTATCGGCTAGGTTGTTTCTCTAGAATTTGTCGAGGTTTCTTACCTGTGTGTGATACGTCTCAAACGTATCTATAATTTTTGATGTTTCATGCAGTTATTATGCCAATTGCTACATGTTTTATTTACACTTATTATTTTATCTAGGATTTTTATGCATTTTCTGAGACTAACCTATTAACAAGATGCCGAAGTGTCAGTTCCTTTTTTCTGCTGTTTTTCTCCTTCAGAAAGGCTAGTCGCAAAATATTCTCGAAATTGGACGAAAATCAACGTATGCAAATATCTCATCGGAAGACTCCAGAAGCCAGAAGTGGTTGCCTCCCGACGCCGCCCTTTCGCCTATATATTCCCGATGTCCCGAAAATCCTAAAAACACCGATCATATTCCACGAAAAGTACCGTCACCGCCGCCGTCGTCAACCCTACATCGGGAGGGTTCTGAGGCTCTTCCCGGCACCCTGCCGGAGGGGAGATCCTCACCGGAGGCCTCTACACCGCCATGCCTGCCTCCGGAGTGATGCGTGAGTAGTTCATCCTTGGACTACGGGTCCATAGCAGTATCTAGATGGTTGTCTCTCCACCTTGTACCTCCATGTTTAGATCTTTGTGAGCTGCCTAACATGATCAAGATCATCTTATTGTAATGCTACAAGTTGTGTTTGCTGAGATCCGATGAATATTGATACTATGAGCAAGTTGTTTATCAATCTATCTATTTATGTTGTTTATAATCTTGCATGCTCTCCGTTGCTAGTAGATGTTTTGGCCCAGTAGATGCTTGTAACTCCAAGAGGGATTATTTATGCTAGATAGTGGGTTCATGCCTCCAGTAATCTGGGCTTGAGATGACAGAAACGACTAAGGTTGTGGATGTGCTGTTGCCACTAGGGATAAAACAATAATGCATTTTCTACGTGTCATTTGCATTGTTTACATTACACACTTTACTTCATGCAATAATCTGTTGTTTGCAACTCAATACCGGAAGGGATGCGGATGCTAACCGGAAGGTGGATTATTTAGGCATATATGCGTTGGATAGCAAGTCTATGTACTTTGTTGTAATGCCCAATTAAATCTCATAATAATCATCTTGTCATATATTGCATTGTCATGCGCTCATTATTTGTCAATTGCCCAGCTGTAATTTGTTTACCCAACATGTTAGTTATCTTTTATGGAGAGACACCACTAGTGAACTGTGGACCCCTGTCCATTTCCTCATACCGATAAAACTACCAACTGCAATCATTTGTTCTCTGTTACTTTCTGCACTCATTACTGTTTTCCTCACAATACGTTTAATCCTTTGTTTTCAGCAAGCCGGAGAGATTGACAACCTCTCTGTTTCGTTGGGCCAAAGTAGTTTGCTTGTGTTGTGTGCAGGTTCCACGTCAGTTGCGCCGCTGACAACCTTCTGAAGCACCTCCATGTCCTCCTGGTTCGATAAATCTTGGTCATATTTCAAGGGAAACCTGCTGCTGCACTACATCATACCTTCCTCTTGGGGTCTCCCAACGAACGTGTGTTGTCACGGTCAATAAGCATATCTTCTGGTGCTGTTGCTGGGAAGTAATAAAACACTCTACCGTTAACACGCCATCAAGAAATTTTTCTGGCGCCGTTGCCGGGGATACTGGAATCTCCAGATAGGGGAGTCTCACACTTCCAATTTCATTACTTTGTTTTTGTCTTGCTTAGTTTATTTTATTTTATCTTGTTTGCTCTTAAAACCCAAAAACACAAAAAAAAAAAAAAATTCTGCACTTAGTTAATTTTGAGTTGTTATCTTTTTGTTTAGTCATCATGTCTGTTTCTGCGTATTATGCTTCATCTCCTGAGGTTGAGGTTCGTACTTTTAAGCAACAAGGGGGAGAAAGTTTGAAAGATGCTTGGTATAGAATTAGTAATGCTCATCATAGGTGTGCTAAGAAACATTCCACTACAATCCTTTTTAGGAATTTGTATGTTGGCATCACCCATTGGTATAGGTATGTTTTGGACAGGTACCCCTGCTTTAGAAGCTAGTTACATAATTGAAAGTCTAGTTGGGATACCACCTGTTAATGAATTTAAAATTGAAATTTCTCTTGAGGATGTCATGAAAAAACTAGAATCTATAGAGAAAAACCTTCCAAGTATTGATAAGATCAATTAGATAGAAAAGCTCCATGATAGTACTAGTAAACTTGGTGAATCTTTTGGAAAAATTAACAGAAGGGTTACTGTTTTAGAAACTAGTGCTATCCATGATAATCAAAATTCTAGGATTGGAGAATTAGAGGAGGTTATTGATACTTTGAGTTCTACTTTTTCCTCACTTAAAACTAAAAGGCAAGAGCACCTATTAGATAAGGGGAAGAAATTCATATATGTGCCCAAAGTGCCTAAACCGAAACCAACATTTGTTGATTTGTTTGAAACTGAGAAAGAATTTCGTGGATTAGTTAATGAATCATGCAATGGTTTGTTTAAATTTTCTTCTCAAGAATCCCCTAAACTTAAAAATGCAAGCTGTGTTTTTGATGAAGCTTTTGATGATGTTGAAGTTTCTAGTCTTGACAATACTTGATTCATGTTTCATGCCTAGCTAAAAGGCATTGAAGAGAAGCGCTTATGGGAGGCAACCTATTGTTTTTACTTTCTGCTATTTTTGTTTTTTATGTCAAGGAGCTTGTTTACTTCTATAACAACTCCTTTGTATCTTTTATTTGCTGTTTTGTTGTGCCAAGAAAAGTCTCTTATGACAAGATGGTACCTATATTTGGATTACTGCACAGGAACAGATTTCTGGAACGTCACTGTTCCTCTCCGTAGAAAATCAGAAAAATATGAAAACATCTGCCAATTTTTGTGCGTGTTCCTGAGATATGTACGCAACGTTCGTACGACTAAAGTTTTTCGATTTGAGCGAGGTAAGTGTCCCGACAAAAATCATATGTACGGATTGTTCTGGTTTTGACAGATTCTGTCTTTGTTTTGCATTCTCTCTTTTAAAAGTGTTGAGTGGTTTCTTTTAAGGTGAAAGAGCATCACTTAAGCCTAGTAACAGTAGCTAATGTTTGAAAATGATTGCTTATGAATTTGTGTCCTTACAGAACCAAGTGAGATTATTTGTTTTGATGCACTAACCCGCTAATGAGAATGTTGAGTTTTGGTGTGAAGAAAGTTTTCAAGTGTTAAGATAGGAGGATGATATTATAAGATCAAGAAGAGTGAAAAGCTTAAGCTTGGGGAAGCTCCCATGGATCTCTCCAATATATTCATGAAGACTCAAGCGTCTAAGCTTGGGATGCCCAAGGCATCCCCTTCTTCATCAACAAACTATCAGGTCATCTCTAGTGAGACTATATTTTTATTTCTTCACATTATATGTACTTTTCTTGAAGCGTCAGTGTGCTTTTGTTTTCAGTTTGTTTTTGTTTTATTTGCTGCTCTATACTTGTTGGATCCTAGCACTCTGATACATCCAAAACGTATCTATAATTTTTGATGGTTTTATGCTACTTTTATGCTTTTGACAATTGTTTTTATATTAAGTTTATGATTTATTTAGACTAACCTATTAATAGTTGTAAAAGTGCACAATGTTCTTATTTTACTCTTTGATGTGTAGCAATTATCAAAAATACAAGAGGAAACCTCGTTGGAGTCGAATTGGGACTTTCCTGAAATCTGTCTGAAAACTCTTTTTGAAGATTGTCACGTACCGGACAGAAGACGATGTCAAACGGAAAAAGTCTAGTCGCAAAAGTTGCAGGTAATGTTCTCCTAATGGATCTGGACATACAATTCGGCCCAATCCGAGTCCGGACGGCCGAGATAAGCCCGATTTACTGAAACCCTAGATGGGATGACGGAAATCCGAGAGTCTATATAAAGGGAGAAAACCTAGCTCGTGGAGAACACCTCATACCCACGAATTTCCAGACACCAAAGCCACGTTTTTGCCATCTCCATGGGGGAGGGCTCCCAAGAAGCCATGGAGGAAGGGGGCTAAGGGGCGGCGCATCCCCTTGATGCCGGTGGCGCGGGAGGAGTTCCCCACGCCACCGCCGGCGCCGGCGCCGCCCTGCGCTTCTCGCTGTCCCCTTCACCGTCTTCACCGCCATCTCCATCGCCAATTCCTCCTTGTATATAGTGGTTCATCCTCCCACACACCTCTGTACCATCCTTTGTAAACACGGTGTTTGATGCTATAAGTTATTATCCTATGATCTATGTCATGTTTGCGTAGTTTATTTGTTCTTAGATTGAATGGTTGAATGTCTTTGGTTCATTATAGTTGTATGTTGATATGGTACTGTCCTTTGGTGTCCATTATATTTGTGCGCGCATGGATCAACATCTTGGGGTTAGTAGTATGTGCAAAGGAAGGGGGTAGACCTGCCGGAGCGACAGAAACCTGAGGGCTCGAACCGGAATGTTGCACGTACGGGAGTAAGAGGACCATGAACTTAAGTCTATGGTTGGGGAAACCTTAATGCATTGTTAGTATTTGCGGATGCTTGTTAACAATCCAATCATATAGTACTTGTAATCCCAAGTAGTGAGTGCATGTATATTTAGCCTCTCCACATAGAAAACTGCATCGAAGACAATGAACCAAGTATCTTCACTAATTAATCTTGGACAAAGCATCACACTTACCACCACTTTTCCACACTCATGGTACTGTTAGTTTATGGTTACTTAGTGTACTTTATTGCTGCAGCACTAACATTTACTTTCTTGTTATTTATTATCTCGCAAAGCTATCTCTCACACCCGTATTATTATTCTAGTATTATATTTCCTAGATAAAGTAAACGTTTAGTGTGCGTAGAGTTGTATCAGTGGTTGATAGAACTTGAGAGAATACTTATCCTACCTTTAGCTCCTCGTTGGGTTCGACACTCTTATTATCGAAAAGGTTACAAACGATCCCCTATACTTGTGGGATGTCAAGACCTTTTCTGGCGCCGTTGCCGGGTAGCCATAGCGTAGGTGAATATTCTTGTGTGCACTTGTTTACTTTGTCTCTAAGTAGTTTTTACTTCCAGTTCTAAGTTGTTCTCTATCTTAGTATGGATAGGGAATGCGAATTACCAAAAAATTAGTTGTACTTGTTATCTAAAAACGTTTTCAAAAAGAAAAGTGATTGGAAAGATGAGTAATGGTTTAGTGGGGGTCGACCTTGAACACTTGTGTTCATGCCTATGAAACCAAAACAAATATTTCCATGGAAGCTTTTCAGCTAAAACATGTATATATTGTACATATTCCTCTGTACCATAAAATTAAAGTGCTAATTGTAGTCTCTAGTTATAAGAAATGAAAGTTTTGCTTTGCTATCCAGAAACAGATTTTCTGTGCTTCACCGTATAAAATGTTTAAAATCACCAGAACGTGATATTGATCTGAAATTTCTTGAGGGCAAATTACTACTTTTTATCTTTCTTTCATTAGACTAACTTTGTGTGATTTGAGTTACGTAGATATCTCGAAAAAACCGATTTTCTCGACTGATCAGTTTAGACAGATTTATGTGCTTCTCTGTAAATAAAATCGTGATAAATCTCAGGTTAGTATTTTGATCTGAAATTTTTGTGCATAAACCTGAGATTATGATATGTCTTTCATTAGTTCTGAGTTTTTCGATTTGAGCTATGTAACTATCTCGTTGAGTGTCATCTTTACAGACTGTTCAGTTTTGACAGATTTTATTCTGTTTATTCAATATTGTACTTAGTGCTCTTAGTTTCCTTAGTTTTTCGATGAACAATGGAAATGATAAGAACCTCGGTATATACAGTGGCTAATGTTTAATAAATATTATGAAATTTGCCAACGCTTGAACATGAGTGGATTTTATTTAATGAGTACTAACCCTACTAATGAGTTTTGTGAAGTTTTATGTGGATGTAGCCTATAGATCTAATCAATATGGTGATATGAGATGAACAAGAAGACGCAAGAGGTCAAGCTTGGGGATGTGTAGGTGCATCCCAAGAACATATTCAAGAAGATACAATCATCTAAGCTTGGGATGCCCGAGTCATCCCCCTATTCATCAACTAACATGAGGTTGTCTCTTCATACTCTATATTACCCGTCCACATGATATGTATTGTCTTAACTTGTATTATAATTGCTTTTATATGTCTTGGTTTTACCTTCTTTAGTTTTATTTGGTTCTTTATTTGGTTTTATTGCTTCCTCTTTGCTTTCACTTATAAACTCAAAACAACAAAAATATTTTCTTTTCTTTTGCTTCTTTATTTGGTTCTTTGTTTGAATTCTATTTAGTTTTTACTTTTGGTTTTATTTGAAGTATTACTTGCTGCTACTAGCATGTTTAGATCTTGTTTAGCCTCTGGTCTCTTAGTTTCTCAAGAATAAAGTACCAAGTTTTACCCATTTGGCTTAGTTGATACATATGTAAAAAGTGATTTTTGTTTTCAGCATCTACTGCTTATTGCGCGATTTTTCATATTTTACTGGAAACTCTAAAAATCACGTAAAATTTACTTATTACGTATCACCTAATCCTCTGCATGCACAAAAATTGGCAAAAATTTCTGACATGTTTAAGTGCACCTAAAAATTACGTTTTCCAGCTGCTGTTTTTCTGGACAGATTCTGACTTCTGTTGCAAGAGTGGCCTCTTTGCATTTTCATTTGATTCTTTTTGGGTCTTACCTTTCATTTAGAAGTTGGCCACTTAAGCAACCTTTCTGTAACTTAAAAACAAAATTTGATTTGGTTTAATAGCAGCACTTTGGGAATATTATCTATTGCACTAATGTCTAACCGCAGAAAAGAATGGGAAAGTTTTTGTGTTGAAGTTTTTTCACAGAGAATGAAGGAACACCAAACAGAGAAATATTGAAGAATGGCCAAAGTCATAAGCTTGGGGATGTCTCCGCATCCCTCTTCACCAATAACCCCTCGGTTTGCAAACCTTTAAACTTTGTTTTTCGAGCAACATAGAAACTTGAATAAACTTGGAGCGTCTGTATCTTATTATTTATTTGTCTTAGCATCAAACACCGGTTACATTAATAAGTTGATCGTCACATCTTTTATTTATCCCCTGTGTGGAGAGGTGGTTCGAAGTTTATTTGTTTAATGGATTATTTGTTGAAACTTAAAAATGGTGTGGAATGATATTGTTTAGTAGTTTATGTTTTCCTATGGTTAGTTTCAACTAGCTAATAGTGTATATTATGTTATTTTGATGTTAACATGCATTGTCCTGTTCATAAGATGGTATGACATTGTGGTATCCTCCTCTGAATGATTTACTTGAATTGACTTGGCACATGCTCACACATGTTTATGACTGAAAATAAAAGTCAATTAAAGCCTTGATGATTTATTTTGCCTCAGAGTTCTAGTATCACTTTTATGCCTCTGTTAATTTTATTCGTCGCAAGTATGATTATGGCAGTTATTGCTCTCTTGGTTGTCGCTTCCCAGTCTATTGCTAGCCTTCACCTGTACTGAGCGGGAATGCTGCTCGTGCATCCAAAATCCTTAAAACCAAGTTATTCCAAAGAGTCCACCATAAATTCCTATGCATGGTATTTCAAACCATTCTAAGTAAATTTTCATGTGCTACCTTTAAAACCTTCAAAATACTTCTCATTTTGTGACACTGTTTTCAGCTCATGAGGACGTAGTAGTTGGGTTTGTTATCTTCCATGCTAAATTAAGTTTCCGACTTGCATGCTTCATCTGCTCGTCACTAATTTTGCAAAGAGCTGGTTAGACCATTATAACATCTAAAAAGTAAAAAGTAAAATAAATAGACACTCCTCCATGGTATGAGATTGTTGGCAGGCACCCGAGGATTCGGTTAGCCATGGTTTTGTGAGCAAAGGTTGGGAGGAGTGTCATACTATATAAAAGTGCATGCTATAAATGCCTAATTTTAATATCTCGGAACCGCTCTCAAAACTTGTTTTAGTATGGAAGATAACAAGAACTCTATTGCTATTCGTTGACAGGAACAACCACCTCTCAAAACAATTTACTTCTGTTTAAAAAAATAAAAAGCTCTAGCACATGTTAATCCTGCTTCCCTCTGCGAAGGGCCAATCTTTTATTTTAACGTTGAGTCACCATCCTTTCTTTGAGCACTTCTTCGAGAGCATAACGGTCATTCTTAGTGTAATGTGCTTGTCCCAGAATATTGTTAGCTCAGGTGTAACTTTGATGCTTTTATCTTTGATATCTTTATATCTAGTCTTCACTTAACTTCAGAGGTGCTCTAGCATTTATGTTTTGCTCCACAATAAAGGGCAAGCGAGATACCACTCTACCATGCTTTATTATGATCATAACAATCTTGTTAATGTTTATAAATTTCATACTATGAACTCTTAGTTCGTTGATATCTTTTCATTAGGTAACATGATTGCTAAGTTTTATTATTTATACATCATTTGTCATGCAATTGTTAAAGACCTGATCATAGTATTCAGCATCAAAAATTATTTTGTTATCGTTTTACCTACTCGAGGACGAGTAGGAACTAAGCTTGGGATGTTGATACGTCCAAAACGTATCTATAATTTTTTATGTTTTATGCTACTTTTATGCTTTTGACAATTGTTTTTATATTAAGTTTATGATTTATTTAGACTAACCTATTAATAGTTGCAAAAGTGCACAATGTTCTTGTTTTACTCTTTGATGTGTAGGAATTATCAAAAATACAAGAGGAAACCTCGTTGGAGTCGAATTGGGACTTTCCTGAAATCTGTCTGAAAACTCTTTTTGAAGATTGTCACGTACCGGACAGAAGACGACGTCAAACGGAAAAAGTCTAGTCGCGAAAGTTGCAGGGAATGTTCTCCTAATGGATCTGGACATACAATTCGGCCCAATCCGAGTCCGGACGGCCGAGATAAGCCGATTTACCGAAACCCTAGATGGGATGACGGAAATCCGAGAGTCTATATAAAGGGAGGAACCTAGCTCGTGGAGAACACCTCATACCCACGAATTTCCAGCCACCAAAGCCACGTTTTTGCCTCCCCCATGGATCCCATCTCCATGGGGGAGGGCTCCCAAGAAGCCATGGAGGAAGGGGGCTAAGGGGCGGCGCATCCCCTTGATGCCGGCGGCGCGTGAGGAGTTCCCCGCGCCACCGCCGGCGCCGGCGCCGCCCTGCGCTCCTCGCTGTCCCCTTCACCGTCTTCACCGCCATCTCCATCACCAATTCCTCCTTGTATACAGTGGTTCATCCTCCCACACACTTCTGTACCATCCTATGTAAACATGGTGTTTGATGCTATAAGTTATTATCCTATGATCTATGTCATGTTTGCGTAGTTTATTTGTTCTTATATTGAATGGTTGAATGTCTTTGGTTCATTATAGTTGTATGTTGATATGGTACTGTCCTTTGGTGTCCATTATATTTGTGCGCGCATGGATCAACATCTTGGGGTTAGTAGTATGTGCAAAGGAAGGGGTAGACTTGCCGGAGCGACAGAAACCTGAGGGCTCGAACCGGAATGTTGCACGTATGAGAGTAAGAGGATCATGAACTTAAGTCTATGGTTGGGGAAACCTTAATGCATTGTTAGTATTTGCGGATGCTTGTTAACAATCCAATCATATAGTACTTGTAATCCCAAGTAGTGGAGTGCAAGTATATTTAGCCTCTCCCACATAGAAAACTGCATCGAAGACAATGAACCAAGTATCTTCACTAATTAATCTTGGACAAAGCCTTCACACTTACCACCACTTTTCCACACTCATGGTACTGTTAGTTTATGGTTACTTAGTGTACTTTATTGCTGCAGCACTAACATTTTACTTTCTTGTTATTTATTATCTCGCAAAGCTATCTCTTACACCCGTATTATTATTCTAGTATTATTTCCTATATAAAGTAAACGTTTAGTGTGTGTAGAGTTGTATCGGTGGTTGATAGAACTTGAGAGAATACTTATCCTACCTTTACCTCCTCGTTGTGTTCGACACTCTTACTTATCGAAAAGGCTACAAACGATTCCCTATACTTGTGGGATATCACACTCTTGTTTGGGAGAGAGACACGCTCCGCTTTTTCATTGGAATACTCTTGTTCTTCACTTATATTTGTTGAGTATTCTTGTCTAGCTACTTCTAAAGCTTCTAGCTCTCTGTTTTCATATATCTCTTGTCAGAGCTATTAGTTTCATTGAAGAAAGTACTCTCTTGCTTCACTTATATTTGTTTGGATAGTTGTTCAAATAAGTTGATCGGTATTTGGTTGGAACAGAAAATGCTATGCATGTGGTAGTGGTATAAAATGCTTACATAAGTCTTGTAGATCACTATCTTGAGTAATTTGATACTTGTCAATTGTTTTGAGTTACCAAGTAAGTAATGTTTAGACTTGTGCATCATGTAAGTAAAGGCTATTAGTGAAGAACTACTGTAAAGCTTGTTGATATTTGATTTGTATCATTGGTAGTTCCAAAGTCTAGATATTTTCTAGTGAAAGGTTTTGGTTAACAAGGAAGACAATGTGGAGTCTTGTAATTTTTCAAGCATGTTTTTTATATGAGTTCTTGCTGTACCGGTTGACAGTCTGTGTTTGCTTAAATAATCTTGCTAGACTAAACTCTATACTAAGCGGGAATGCTAATTGTGCATCCAAAACCCTTGAGCCAAAATCCATGCCATCTGTGTCCACCATAACTACCTATTATGTGGTATTTTCCTGCCATTCCAAGTAAATTTTTCATGTGCTACCTTTAAAATATTCAAAACTGTTACAACTCCTTTTTGTGTCACTGTTTACAAGCTCATGAGGATGTGGTAGATGGTCTTTATTTCACTTGTTGATCAGACTTTGCACCTGTACTAGTGGCATATACATCCGCTTATCCAATAATTTTGCAAAAAGAGCTGGCAATGGGGTGCTTAGTCCCAATTAATTACAACTTTAACCATTAATTCTCTTCACATCTTTTTGCCCCTGAGAAATCAGTCAAGCAATGTTCATAAGTGTGTAAACAAAAGAGAACGAGGGATGATCTACCCGCTGGTAGAAATAACGTTTTTCATGGGAGCCGCTCTTGTAAGGTCTGGTTAACTTGTGACTTAAAGTATTGTCTATTTACTGATTCGTTGACCACTAACACACACCCCTCAAAATATATTTTTATACTCTGTATATGCTTTCAAAAACTTAAAAAGCTCTAGCACATGATTTAATCCCTGCTTCCCTCTACGAAGGGCCTTTCTTTTACTTTATTGTTGAGTCAGTTTTTCTACTTCTTTCTATCTCCACAAGCAAACACTAGTGTCAACTTTGGTACAACAGTTGTTATATAATGATATGTTTGACTTATTGCATTACTATGCCTTGACAATATCCATGAGATAAATATGTTAAAGTTGAAGCCAGTGCTGAAACTAAATCTTCCTTTGTGTTAGTCAAACACTTTCATTTAGAATCTATTTCTTTGTGAGCTAACTTTTATGCAAACTCTTATAGTTCCATTGTCTCCAAAGTATTATTCATGAAAGTTTGCATTTGTATGATTCATTTTATTTACTCCTTGTTTACTTGTTAGCGAACTATAGACCATTGACTTGGATCACTTCATTCAGTTCATGTGCATTGCATTACTATTTGATCAAGATTATGTTGGTAGCATGTCACTTCAATTTTTTTGTTGTTTTAATCGTTTACCTACTCGAGGATGAGCATGAACTAAGCTTGGGGATGCTTGATACGTCTCAAACGTATCTATAATTTTTGATGTTCCATGCTGTTATTATACCAATTGCTACATGTTTTATTTACACTTCATAGAATTTTTATGCATTTTCTGGGATTAAGCTATTAACAAGATACCGAAGTGCCAGTTCCTGTTTTCTGCTGTTTTTCTCCTTCAGAAAGGCTAGTCGCAACATATTCTCGGAATTGGACGAAAATCAACGTGTGCAAATATCTCATCGGAAGACTCCAGAAGCCAGAAGGGGAGACGAAGTGGGGCCACGAGGCAGCCACGCCACCCTAGGGCGCGGCCTAGGAGGGGGTGGCGCCCACCCCTGGCGTGGCCGCCTCGGTTGCCTCCCGACGCCGCCCTTTCGCCTATATATTCCCGATGTCCCGAAAACCCTAAAAACACCGATCATATTCCACGAAAAGTTCCGTCGCCGCCGTCGTCGTCAACCCTAGATCGGGAGGGTTCTGAAGCTCTTCCCGGCACCCTGCCGGAGGGGAGAACCTCACCGGAGGCCTCTACACCGCCATGCTTGCCTCCGGAGTGATGCGTGAGTAGTTCATCCGTGGACTACGGGTCTATAGCAGTAGCTAGATGGTTGTCTCTCCACCTTGTACTCCATGTTTAGATCTTGTGAGCTGCCCAACATGATCAAGATCATCTTATTGTAATGCTACATGTTGTGTTTGCTAGGATCCGATGAATATTGATACTATGAGCAAGTTGTTTATCAATCTATCTATTTATGTTGTTTATGATCTTGCATGCTCTCCGTTGCTAGTAGATGCTTTGGCCAGGTAGATGCTTGTAATTCCAAGAGGAAGTATTTATGCTAGATAGTGGGTTCATGCCTCCAGTAATCTGGGCTCGAGATGACAGAAACGACTAAGGTTGTGGATGTGCTGTTGCCACTAGGGATAAAACAATGATGCAATAATCTGTTGTTTGCAACTCAATACCGGAAGGGGTGCGGATGCAAACCGGAAGGTGGATTATTTAGGCATATATGTGTTGGATAGCAAGTCTATGTACTTTGTTGTAATGCCCAATTAAATCTCATAATAATCATCTTGTCATATATTGCATTGTCATGCGCTCATTATTTGTCAATTGCCCAGCTGTAATTTGTTTACCCAACATGTTAGTTATCTTTTATGGAGAAACACCACTAGTGAACTGAGGACCCCGGTCCATTTCCTCATACCGATAAAACCACCAACTGCAATCATTTGTTCTCTGTTACTTTCTGCACTCATTACTGTTTTCCACACAATACGTTTAATCCTTTGTTTTCAGCAAGCCGGAGAGATTGACAACCTCTCTGTTTCATTGGGGCAAAGTAGTTTGCTTGTGTTGTGTGCAGGTTCCACGTCAGTTGCGCTGCTGACAACCTTCTGAAGAACCTCCGTGTCCTCCTGGTTCGATAAACTTTGGTCATATTTCAAGGGAAAATTGCTGCTGAACTACATCATACCTTCCTCTTGGGGTCTCCCAACGAACGTGTGTTGTCATGGTCAACAAGCAGATCTTCTGGTGCTGTTGCTAGGAGGTAATAAAACACTCTACCGTTAACACGCCATCAGCGTGTTGTGATCGTAGCTAGTTGATATGATTTTTTGAGTGGTGCTAAAACTGTGTATGGATGGCTAGCTAATAGGTCGTACTGGCTCGGTGGCTTCAGTGTTAACCATAAACGACACACACCATCTGATTGATGGTTTGATGTACAGGTTTTTGGTGGATTATTGTGTGCATTTAGTTACTGATGCATGTAAAATGCATACATAAACTTTGCACTATATTACTTATATTCCAATCATATTTGCATCATATAAGGGTTATATCAATGTTTTATAATGATTTTTGGAATATTTCATGATTTTCCTATTTTTATGGAATTAACCCTGCGCAGGCAGAAAACCCTATTTTCCATATTTTAATGTTTCAGGGACCCAAACGACGTCCAAATAATCTGGAAATTTACGAGCATCAGTTTTTGGAAGGAAGAACACTTGGGAGCGAAAGAAGCGAACAAGCGGAGGCCCGAGGCCCAAAAGAGGGTGGCCCACATGGCCAAGGAATCTGGCCGCGTGGACCCACCATCTGGAGCCTCGAGGCTCCGTTGCCGGCGATCTTTTCGCCCACGACTCCGTCTTGACCTAAAACCGACTATAAAAATAGTCCCCGACGCCCTTCGAAAAGGAGCGCCGCCGAAACACAGAAACCACGAAACCGAGACCTGGAGCTGCAGATTGGAGGGGGAAAACTCCGACGGGGCGCTGCCGGGGTGGTCTCCATCTTCTCCAACGACTTCTCCACCGTCTCCATGATGAAGGGGAGTAGTCCACCCCCTGGAGCTTGGGTTTGTGGTGGTAACTTGATCTAATCTCTCTATGTATGATCATTGTTGGAGTCCATATGATGTGCCTTGCATAAGTATGGATCTATCTATGTAATTCTTATGGTGGATATTGTGGTATGAGATGATTTGTTATACATTTACCGTTGTGTTGGAGCTTTTATGATTTGTCATACTTTGGAGATATTCTATGATGCATGTGATGGTTTGATTTATGCATAATGCCTTGTTTATCCTTGTCATGAGGTGATTGACACCACCAAGTGTGGATAGATGAGAGAGATGTGGTCATGCACACGAATTATAAATCATTGCACTAGTGTTTAGAATATTAACCATTATGAAGTATGATGTATATAGGTACGGGATGGCCGATGTGACACGGCATATGTATTGAGTGACATGTGAAATACAGCCCAACATCCTTTATCTGGGGGTAAAAAGGAAGAGTATGATGTGGGAGTGACAGCTACCACGCTAGCCTTACGAGGGTGACCTAGCAACACAAATGAGTACTTCTTTCAAATATGTGTTTTAGGACATATAGCCGTCATAAAAGCTACCATTAAAACATGACAATTGTGTGTACTTTATCTATAACATGATAATCACCGTAGATGAGAGAGAGAGGATTAAGTGAACCCATGAACCCATGTCCATTGTTCCTATAAGAGAAAACCTTTGTCTTGTCCTCTTGCATTGAAGAGGATTGGGACACTTTTACATTCTTGTTTTGTTACATTAAACTTCCATCCATTAAATCAAGCATCTTGTTCTTTAAACTTGTTTAGTGCATAATCAACTAAAACTTGTGACACTTTAGTTGTAGGGAATAGATAACTTTTCCTTCTTGCTCCTGTGGATTGATACCCTACTTCCACATTGAGAGGTGCTACATTGATTCCCTGCTCTTGGGGGTTATCAAGTACTTTTCTGGCGCCGTTGCCGGGGAATCATTGCTGAAAGGTTTATCCAAGGGTCCCCTGCACTAGCTCTGTTTTCTGGCGCCGGGTTTATCTAAGGATATCTCACCAAGTCAACTTGATCACCAACTTGTGCAAACACCTAAGCTTGGGGAGGTTGCACCTACGTGAGCATCATCTTATCCATCTTTACCTTCAAAGCATTTTATTTTTGTTTTGTTATTGTCTTGCATATCATATTTATATTTCGGTTTGCATTTTATTTTCAGTTTTGCATTTTGTGTTGCATTTGTTATTTTGGTTTGCATTATTTAGTATCATTTTATTTTCAGTTTTTCATCTAAAAACATAAAACCCATAAAAACTAGTGTTGTTTTTAATATGTATGCTAAGCTATGGAGAAAGGTTATGTCAAAACTATGGGAGCTTACTATGAATACCGATCAACCAAAGAAGGAAATAGAATGCTTGAATTGCTTGAACATCTCAATGATATGGCCACTGAGTTTTGTGAATTACATAATATAACTTGCTGCTTTAGAAAAGACTATAAACACTCTCTCTATCAATGTAAGTATAATAGTGATCCTATTATTGCATCCTATCAAGAGTGTAAATTTGCATGCCATGATATAGAACAAGTTGAGAAATATATTGCTTATGTTGCAGCCCATGAGATAGACTTTCTTATTGATAAATTTTTTGCAACTAGTCATGAAGCTCGTGTAATGAAAGGACACATTTCTATTCTTCTCCAACTTTGTAAAAAGGAATTTAGTGATAATGTTTATGTTAAAGAAAGAATTCTTGCTTCCATGGAAAGTACTAATATTTTGCAGGATGATGAAAACATAAGCTTGGAAGAGGAAGTATGTGAAGAGGAGATTGAAATGGATGTGTTCCAATCTAAGCTTGGGAAGAGTTGGATCTCCCAACTTCACCATCAACATTTGATAATAGCACTCAAACTCAAAAATCTTTTGTTATTTATGAGAATCCATGTTATGATGAGTGTCAAACTGAAAATTCTATGGTCCTATATGATAACCCATGCTATTATGATGAAACTAATAATGCTCCTTTACTTTTCAATGCTACTAGTGAACTTATTGATGATAATGAGGAGTGTTGCTTAAATATGCTATATGATAATGCTTTAGATGATGGTTCTATGCTTATTGATAAACCTCCATGTTTAGTTGTTACTAAATTATGTGAGGATAAAAATGATATAATTTCTGTTTGTGATGTTACTCTTACTCATGAGAGTCCTACTTTGTTTCTGGTTTCTCCTAATTACACCATAGAGGAGAAATTTGCTTATGTTGAGAAATACTTATGTGGTTTGCAATTACCTTTAGTTCCAAATATTTGTTAAAATCATGATTGTAAACTTGATATTGATCTTATTAACTATTTTGAAAGAGGGAAGCATGCTAATGAATTCCATAATAAATTTAATAATCCTCTTTATGTGCCTAAATTATCTAAGTTGAATGATTCTTGTGGTTATATGGTTGAATTTATTTCTACTACTTGCAACTATTATGAAAGAGGAGGTGATAAGAACCCTCTTTATGTTACTAATAATTATATGCTGCAAGTAAATATTGTTAATATGCATTGGGAAACTTCTATTTATGGTGATTCATTCATATGCAAAATGCCAATGCATAGAAAGAAAGTTAGACTTCGTTGTTATTACTTTTGTGTTTTGTTTTTCTCTCAACTAGGGTTCAACTTGACTATTATTTTCATTTGCTTGAGAGCACCTTGGGATCCTGGTATTATGCATGGAACACTTCCCAAGGAAGAGGGACACATCAAAGTTCAAGCTTCCTCATGAGCTTCGTCCACAATAAACATCAAGTAAGAAGCCTAGCTACATGGCTATAAAGAAAGCGCTTTACGGGAGGCAACCCGGTTGTTTTTATTTTTGATTTTCTTTGTGTCCTCTTGCTGTAACAAGAGACTTTGTTTATAGTTTAGTTTCTGGAATTTTTAATAAAGTGCCAAGTTTTACTCATTTTGGCTTGAAAAAGTTGCTTATTGTATTCGGAGATTTTATTCCAGCACGAGTCTGTGCACGGTATGATTTTTCATTCCTATTCTGTAACTCCGAATGAGCTGCAATTTGTACTGTAGTTGCAACTTTTCATCCTCTGTATGTATGAATGTTTTCAGAATTTTTCGACATATTTAAGTAGGGTAGAAAAATACGTTTTGCTGCTGCTATTTTTCTGGACAGATTCTGTCCCATTTTGTTTGATTCATTCTTTGAACTTTTAACTTGAATCTTTTGATCCAATTGAGTTTGTAAGTAGGAATACAACATTATACACTTTCTGGACATTCATATGAATTTTTGTTTAAGAATTTTATGCAGCAAGTAATTCGTTTGTCTATCACTACTAATGTCGCCCCACAGAAAAGAAATGGGAGAAACAGTGTTTTGAAGTTTTTTCACAGGGATTAGAGGAGATGCATGGTGGCTCTAGGTCAATAGTGCCAGAAACAATGCTTGTACGTCACACGTCAGTTGGGAACCCCAAGAGGAAGGTATGATGAGTGCAGCAGTAAGTTTTCCCTCAGTATGAAACCAAGGTTTAATCGGACCAGTAGGAAAACGAGGTTTGCTTCGAAGGTGTTGGTGGAGGAGTGTAGTGCGGCGCAACACCAGGGATTCCGGTGCCAACGTGGAACCTGCACAACACAATCAAACTACTTTGCCCCAACTTAACAGTGAGGTTGTCAATCTCACCGGCTTGCTGAAAACAAAGGGTTAAACGTATCGAATGGAAGATGATGTTTGTTTGCATAAAACAGTAGAGAACAATGATTGCAGTAGATTGTATTTCAGATGTAAAAGAATGGACCGGGGTCCACAGTTCACTAGTGGTGTCTCTCCAATAAGATAACTAACATGCTGGGTAAACAAATTACAGCTGGGCAATTGACAATTGATAAGTGCATATAACATGCATGTGTGAGCTGTGGTGTCTACTATGAGATTCATTTGGGCATTACGACAAAGTACATAGACCGCTATCCAGCATGCATCTATGCCTAAATAGTCCACTTTCCGGTTAACATCCGTACCCCTTCCAGTATTAAGTTGCAAGCAACAGACAATTGCATTAAGTAATGTGCGTAATGTAAACAATACATTCATCCTTGAATAAAGCATTGCTGTTTTACCCCTAGTGGCAACAACACATATACAACCTTAGAACTTGCTGTCACTATCCCAGGTTAAATAGAGGTTGAACCCAACTATCATGCATAAATACCCCCTCTTGGAGTTACAAGTATTCACTTGGCCAAGGCTTCAACAAGTAACGGAGAGCATGCAAGATCACAAATGACATAAACATGATAATATAATATTCAGCTCCACATAGGTATCAATATAAGTCAGATCCCAGCAAACACAACATGTAGCATTACAATAAGATGATCTTGATCATGATAGGCAGCTCACAAGATCTAAACATGATGGCACAAGTGGAGAAGACAACCATCTAGCTACTGCTATGGACCCATAGTCCAAGGATGAACTACTCACGCATCACTCCGGAGGCGGGCATGGCGATGTAGAGCCCTCCGGTGATGATTCCCCTCTCCGGCAGGGTGCCGGGAAGCGCTTCAGAAACCCCCCGAGTTAGGGTTGACGACGGCGGCGGCAGCGAATATGTTCTGGATGAATGGCTCGGTGTTTTAGGGTTTTCGCGTCTCGGGGACTAAATAGGCGAAGGGGCGATGTCGGCGGACCCCCGAGGGGCCCAAACCACACGCAGGCGCGGCTGTGGGCCCAGCCGCGCCACCATGTGGTTTGGCCACCTCGTGGCTCATCTTCGTCTCTCCTTCGGACTCCGTGTACGTGCTGGAAAAATAGGGACCTGGCCTTTTGTTTCGTGCAATTCCGAGAATATTTCCAGAAGTAACTTTCTGAAACCAAAACAGCAGAAAACAGGGAACTGGCACTGTGGCATCTTGTTAATAGGTTAGTCCCAGAAAATGCATAAAAGTGATACGAAGTGTATATAAAACATGTAGCAAATGGTATAATGTAAGCATGGAACAGCAGAAATTATGGATACGTTGGAGACGTATCAATGCACCAAGAGCTTTTGCTTACCCATGTATTTTAGTTTCTTTATAGATGACACTCCTCCCAACCTTTTGCTTACACAAGCCATGGCTAACCGAATCCTCGGGTGCCTTCCAACATTCACATACCATGGAGGAGTGTCTATTGCAAAATTAAGTTGCTTACTGATAAATCAGGGCAAAACATGTGAAGAGAATTATTAATGAAAGTTGTAATTAATTGGGGCTGGGCACCCCGTTGCCAGCTCTTTTTGCAAATTATTGGATAAGCGGATGTATATGCCACTAGTCCAGGTGAAAGTCTGTCAGAAGTAAATGACAAGATTGAAAGATAAAACACCACATACTTCCTCATGAGCTATAAAACATTGACACAAATAAGGAGTAATAAAGTTTTGAATAGTTTAAAGGTAGCACATGAAATATTTACTTGGAATGGCAGGAAATACCACATAGTAGGTAGGTATGGTGGACACAAATGGCATGGGTTTTGGCTCAAGTTTTGGATGCACGAGAAGCATTCCCTCTCAGTACAGAGTTTAGGCTAGCAAGGTTGTTTGAAGCAAACACAAGTATAAACCGGTACAGCAAGAATCACATAAAAACATATTGCAAGTATTATAAGACTCTACACTGTCTTCCTTGTTGCTCAAACATTTTACCAGAAAATATCTAGACCTTAGAGAGAACAAATATGCATCCCAAGTCTCAACAAGCTCTACGGTAGTTCTCCACTACTAGGCTTTAACTACATGATGCAAGAGCTTAAACATGATCTACTTGAGAGCTCAAAACAATTGCAAAGCATCAAATCAAAACAAGACAATGATCTACAAGAATGCATATGTCTTTTCCAATACCAACTACTACATGTAGCATTTTCTTTCTTCCAAACAAACACCAATAATTTATTTAAACATAAACTCTCCAAATGATAATATAATGCAGCAAGAGAGTATTTATAAACAAGTGCTAACAGCTCGAAGAGATGCATGAAAAACAGGAGCTAAAAGCACTGCAGTAGCTAGTTAAGAATACTCAACAAATATAAGTGAAGAACATGAGTATTCACATGAAAAAGCGGAGCGTGTCTCTCTCCCACACAAGGATTGCTAGGATCCGAATTTATTCAAACAAAAACAAAAATAAAAAAAAAACAGACGCTCCAAGTAAAGCGCATAAGATGTGAAAGAATTAAAATATAGTTTCACTAGAGATGACCTGATAAGTTTGTTGATGAAGAAGGGGATGCCTTGGGCATCCCCAAGCTTAGACGCTTGAGTCTCTCTGAATATGGTTGGGATGAACCACGGGGGCATCCCCAAGCTTAGGCTTTTCACTCTTCTTGATCACATAATATCACCCTTCTCGCTTGATCCTTGAAAACTTCCTTCACACCAAACTCAAGACAGTTCTCATTAGAGGGTTAGTGCATAATCAAAAATTCTCATATTCTGTAATGATACAATCAATCCCAAAGCTTCTGGACATTAGCTACAGCCACCAATGCTTTGTGGAGCAAAGAAATCCACACAAACACAGTAAAAGAGCGAATGCAAAACAAAAGGCAGAATCTGTCAAAAACAGAACAGTCTGGAATGACGAATTTTTTCGAGGCACTTAAGTTGCTCAGATGGATCTGGCCTAAAATAATGAAAGTTGCGTACATATCTCAGGAATATGCGTGATTTTTCTCAGAATTTTTTGAATTTTCTACAGGGAGATAAGCTCAAATCCGTGACAGCTAAAAATCTGTCACTGCGCAGAAATCCAAATCTTGCATCAACTTTCAATATAGAACTTTACTTGGCACAACATTGCGATAAAATAAAGATACAAAGGAGTTGCTACAGAAGTAACAAAACTCCTTGACTCAAAGAAAACAAAAATAACAGCAAATAAAAACGATGGGTTGTCTCCCATAAGCGCTTTTCTTTAACGCCTTTCAGCTAGGCGCAGAAAGTGAAAATCAAGTGTTGTCAAGAGAAGAAGCATCAACATCATAACTTGCTCTAACAATAGAGTCAAAAGGTAACTTCATTCTCTTCCTAGGGAAGTGTTCCATACCTTTCTTGAGAGGAAATTGGTACCTTATATTACCTTCTTTCATATCAATGATGGCACCAACAGTTCGAAGAAAAGGTCTTCCCAAAACAATAGGACAAGATGCATTGCATTCAATATCCATAACAATAAAATCAACGGGGACAAGGTTATTTTTACGTAATAAAAACATCATTAACTCGCCCCAAAGGTTTCTTCATAGCATTATCAGCGAGAAAAACATCCAAATAACAATGTTCCAAAGGTGGCAAATCAAGAATATCATAAAGCTTCTTGGGCAAAACGAAACACTTGCACCAAGATCACACAAGGCATTGCAATAAAAATCATTCACCTTTACCTTAATGATGGGTTCCCAACCATCTTCTAATTTCCTAGGAATAGAAGCTTTAAGTTTCAACTTCTCCTCCCTAGCTTGCAAAAGAGCATTTGTAATATGCTTTGTAAAAGCCAAATTAATAGTGCTAGCATTGGGACTTCTAGCTAATTTTTGCAAGAACATAATAACTTCAGAGATGTTACAATCATCAAAATCAAAATCATTATTGTCAATGGTGGTGGAACCATTGTCTCCAATAGTTTGAAAAATTTCAGCACTTTTATCAGAAAAAGTTTCAGCAGTTTTAGGCAATTTCAAACGCTTTGCAGAAGTAGTAGAGACATTATCAACACCAATAACATTACCATCAATAGTAGGAGGTTTACTAGCATGTGAAACATTAGCATTACTAGTGGTGGTGATAGTACAAACTCTAACTATACTATTCTCTTTTTCAAGTTCTTCCTCTTTTTCCCACCTAGCATGCAATTCAGCCAACATCCTAATATTATTATCAATTCGAACTTGGATGGCATTTGCTGTAGCAAATGACTTAGTATCTTTAACTTCATTAGGCATAACTTTCAGTTTTAGAATTTCAACATCATGAGCAAGACTATCAACTTTAGAGACAAGATCATCAATTTTTTCAAACTTTTCCTCAACAGTTTTATTGAAAGCTTTTTGTGTGCTAATAAATTCTTTAAGCATAGCTTCAAGATCAGAGGACACACTTCTATTGTTGCTGTAGGAATTACCATAAGAATTGCCATAACCATTTGAAGGATAAGGCTTATAATTGTTGCTACCAAAATTATTCCTATAAGCATTGTTGTTGAAGTTGTTGTTTTTAATGAAGTTTACATCAACATGCTCTTCTTGAGCAACCAATGAAGCTAAAGGAATATTATTAGGATCAACATGAGATCTACCATTCACAAGCATAGACATAATAGCATCAATCTTATCACTCAAAGAGGAGGTTTCTTCAACAGAATTTACCTTCTTACCTTGAGGAGCTCTTTCGGTGTGCCATTCGGAATAGTTGATCATCATATCATCAAGTAGCTTTGTTGCTGCACCTAAAGTGATGGACATAAAGGTTCCTCCAGAGGCTGAATCCAATAAGTTCCTTGAGGAAAAATTTAATCCTGCATAAAAGGTTTGGATGATCATCCAAGTAGTCAGTCCATGAGTGGGACAATTCTTCACCAAAGATTTCATTCTTTCCCAAGCTTGAGCAACATGTTCATTATCAAGTTGTTTAAAATTCATAATGCTACTTCTCAAGGATATAATCTTAGCAGGAGGATAATATTTCCCTATGAAAGCATCTTTGCATTTTGTCCAAGAATTAATACTATTTCTAGGCAAAGAAAGCAACCATTCTTTAGCTCTTCCTCTCAAGGAGAAAGGAAAAAGTTTCAGTTTTATAATATCCCCATCCATATCCTTATACTTTTGCATTTCACAAAGTTCAACAAAGTTATTAAGATGGGCAGCAGCATCATCAGTACTAACACCAGAAAATTGCTCTTTCATAACAAGATTTAATAGAGCAGGTTTAATTTCATAAAATTCTGCTGTAGAAGCAGGTGGAGCAATAGGAGTGCATATGAAATCATTGTTGTTTGTGCTAGTGAAGTCACACAACTTAGTGTTCTCAGGAGTACTCATTTTGAAAAACAAAATCAAACTGAATTAAACAAGTAACTAATTTTTTTGTGTTTTTGATAAGAGAGCAAACAAACTAAATAAAAATAAACTAAGCAAGACAAATAACAAAGTAAAGAGATTGGGTGTGAGAGACTCCCCTTGCAGAAGCAATTCTGTTTTCCCCGGCAACGGCGCCAGAAAACGTGTTGGTGGCTCTAGGTTAATAGTGCCAGAAACAATGCTTGTACGTCACACGTCAGTTGGGAACCCCAAGAGGAAGGTATGATGAGTGCAGCAGTAAGTTTTCCCTCAGTATGAAACCAAGGTTTAATCGACCAGTAGGAAAACGAGGTTTGCTTCGAAGGTGTTGGTGAAGGAGTGTAGTGCGGCGCAACACCAGGGATTCCGGTGCCAACGTGGAACCTGCACAACACAATCAAATTACTTTGCCCCAACTTAACAGTGAGGTTGTCAATCTCACCGGCTTGCTGAAAACAAAGGGTTAAACGTATCGAATGGAAATGATGTTTGTTTGCATAAAACAGTAGAGAACAATGATTGCAGTAGATTGTATTTCAGATGTAAAAGAATGGACCGGGGTCCACAGTTCACTAGTGGTGTCTCTCCAATAAGATAACTAACATGCTGGGTAAACAAATTACAGCTGGGCAATTGACAATTGATAAGTGCATATAACATGCATGTGTGAGCTGTGGTGTCTACTATGAGATTCATTTGGGCATTACGACAAAGTACATAGACCGCTATCCAGCATGCATCTATGCCTAAATAGTCCACTTTCCGGTTAACATCCGTACCCCTTCCAGTATTAAGTTGCAAGCAACAGACAATTGCATTAAGTAATGTGCGTAATGTAAACAATACATTCATCCTTGAATAAAGCATTGCTGTTTTACCCCTAGTGGCAACAACACATCTACAACCTTAGAACTTGCTGTCACTATCCCAGGTTAAATAGAGGTTGAACCCAACTATCATGCATAAATACCCCCTCTTGGAGTTACAAGTATTCACTTGGCCAAGGCTTCAACAAGTAACGGAGAGCATGCAAGATCACAAATGACATAGACATGATAATATAATATTCAGCTCCACATAGGTATCAATATAAGTCAGATCCCAGCAAACACAACATGTAGCATTACAATAAGATGATCTTGATCATGATAGGCAGCTCACAAGATCTAAACATGATGGCACAAGTGGAGAAGACAACCATCTAGCTACTGCTATGGACCCATAGTCCAAGGATGAACTACTCACGCATCACTCCGGAGGCGGGCATGGCGATGTAGAGCCCTCCGGTGATGATTCCCCTCTCCGGCAGGGTGCCGGGAAGAGCTTCAGAAACCCCCCGAGTTAGGGTTGACGACGGCGGCGGCAGCGAATATGTTCTGGATGAAAGGCTCGGTGTTTTAGGGTTTTCGCGTCTCGGGGAATAAATAGGCGAAGGGGCGATGTCGGCGGACCCCCGAGGGGCCCAAACCACACCAGGCGCGGCTGTGGGCCCAGCCGCGCCCCATGTGGTTTGGCCACCTCGTGGCTCTCTTCGTCTCTCCTTCGGACTCCGTGTACGTGCTGGAAAAATAGGGACCTGGCCTTTTGTTTCGTGCAATTCCGAGAATATTTCCAGAAGTAACTTTCTGAAACCAAAAACAGCAGAAAACAGGGAACTGGCACTGTGGCATCTTGTTAATAGGTTAGTCCCAGAAAATGCATAAAAGTGATACGAAGTGTATATAAAACATGTAGCAAATGGTATAATGTAAGCATGGAACAGCAGAAATTATGGATACGTTGGAGACGTATCAATGCACCAAGAGCTATCCAAGGATGGTGAAGACCATAAGCTTGGGGATGTGAAGACAACCCCACTGGACCAACACACTCTCGGTTTGCACACGTCTAACTTCTGTTTTTTGATCAATGCACTTTATCGCATAAACTTGGAGCGTCTTTTATTTGCTTTTTATTTCGGTTTGATTTTTGTTTGTCTTGAGACCACCACTATAATTTATATATGAGAGAGCTACTGGAAATTTGGGTTGAATTATGTTGGATGCTATTATAAGATTGGGAAAGGGATGTTTGAGTTGATCTTAAAAGATACATATAGTTGTATGATTCATATGCTTTTAATGAATATTAATTTGCAAGTGTTTTATCAAGAGCTATCTTTTATTCATGTTTTGATGCTGAATGTTACTTTACTTTGTTTAACATGGATTGGTTAGTTCTATGGACACTTATGCATGTATTTAGACGATCAACTTTCTCCCTCTTGCTAGCCCAAAATTCCAACAAGTAAAAACTTGTTTTCCAACACGTTCAACCAAAAAAATTCCAGTGAGTCCACCATATCTACCTATTAGCTTTATGCTATTCCGAGTATGTTTATCATGTTATTTTGTATTATCTATACCTCTGAATTAAAATGTTTATGTTATTGATTGTTATGGGAAAAGTTGGTTATATAGCTCTCACGAACTTGATGCACAATTTACTTTTATTGCATTAATAAAATATGACCCATTGTGATTATGATTATGATGTTGTGGGCTTGACAAATGTCTTGGGTTGGGAGTTAGCTCATATGTGCTGTCACATGGCAAGCTTTCAACATGCTCTTCATTTCATTTAGTTTATATCATGTACTTTTGTTTATGGATGCTTATCATGGGTGAAATAAATGTGGAGATAAAGCAAGTTTAAATGAGTTTGTATAAATGGTTAGAGAGACGCCTGGGCCGCTAATAAAGCCATGCATTATTCATGGTGGAAATTTACTTACATACTATGGTGAACCATCAGTGATACACCTTACAATAAAAAGCTATTCCAATGGTAAATAAAAAGGGTGTTGAGGTTGTTCATTTTGTTTGTTTGTCTTGTCATTTTGATATGGGCTTGTTCCATATCCTGGGATAAGAGGTACCCCAGTTGACGCTCTTAATGATGCTATTATTACTTACAATGATATTTAACTTGAACTTGCTTTGTGTCCCAAGTTGAGTAACACATGGTGTAGGTACTTGTATTCAAGGGGCATGAGACATTCAACCTATACTTTGTCAAGCACACTACTCATATTTGCTTTCACTTTAAACTTTAATCATTCAAGATGTTATGATAGGGGTAATGAGAGCTTGACACCAAGGATTACCACATTGCAATCATTAATTTAAGTAGAAGAGTTTGGAAGTTAGATGAAACTTATGCATGCTTTACCTCTACTCATATATATCTTTCCAAAGTGTCCACATTTTATATTCAGATTTTCATCAATACTCTATGACCATTGTAGGATGTTCTTACTTATCCGTATGCATACTTGTGGTCCATAGTACTTTTTCATTCATGTTACACTTTGTGAATTATCATTGAACATCCTTGCATTGAATACTTGATATCACTTCATAAACTATCTTGCATATTGCTACTCCTTTAAGAATGAATCATTTGACTCTATGTAGCAATAGTAATCATCTTTGATATCCATTGTTAGTATTAAATTGCAAAGTCCATGTTAGTTTTATCACCTTCATACTCGAGGACTAGTATTGGTTAAGCTTGGGGATGTTGATACATGTAAAATGCATACATGAACTTTGCACTATATTACTTATATTCCAATCATATTTGCATCATATAAGGGTTATATCAATGTTTTATAATGATTTTTGGAATATTTCATGATTTTCCTATTTTATGGAATTAACCTGCGCAGGCAGAAAACCCTATTTTCCATATTTTAATGTTTCAGGGACCCAAACGACGTCCAAATGACCTGGAAATTTACGAGCATCAGTTTTTGGAAGGAATAAGACTTGGGAGCGAAGGAAGCGAACAAGCGGAGGCCCGAGGCCCAAAAGAGGGTGGTCCACGCGGTCAAGGAATCTGGTCGCGTGGGACCCACCATCTGGAGCCTCGAGGCTCCGTTGCCGTCGATCTTTTCGCCCACGACTCCGTCTTGACCTAAAACCGACTATAAAAATAGTCCCCGACGCCCTTCGGAAAGGAGCGCCGCCGAAACACAGAAACCACGAAACAGAGACCTGGAGCTGCAGATTGGAGGGGGAAAACTCCGGCGGGGCGCTGCCGGGGTGGTCTCTGATGGAGGGATAATAACCCGGTAGGCCCATGCAGAGGGAAACGAGACCCGCCTGGAAGGAGGCCCGGCCAGGGCAGTTAGCCCTCAGCACGGGCCGGGTTATGTTTCTGGGCCGGCATCTTGGCGGTGACCCGGCTAAGGAAGGCAATATTCTAGAAGATACAAGAGGCGGTTCAAGACTTGGAATACACGAAGAGCAAAGGAGCTAGGATAGGACTTGGAGTTCGAGTAGAACACGGCTTTACTGTGTACGCGGTCAGAGGGCCCGGTACCTATAAACCGGCCCTGAGTCATAGCTAGCAAGTCTCTCATAACCCCCAAGCTTTAGGCGAGAGAACCATCGAGAGAGATACATAAGCTTTGTAACCTAGATCGAGATCCGGCTCTGTTGTCGTAGCCGGGTTATCGAGATCGAGACCAAGATTAATAATAAGATAGCAGGAAGTAGGTCTTTATCTCCAATGGAGAGGCCGAACCTGGGTAAACCTGTGTCCCCTGCAATGCTAAACAATCTCCCAGACGCCAGAGTCGCCTTGCCCAAAAACTTAAGCTACCCCAAAGTAGCATCTGCCGTGTTATCTACCCCACGACAGTTGGCGCCGTCTGTGGGAATCGCGGCCAAAGGTGTCACCATCATGGGAGAAGCAAGGAGAGGGGCCGAAAACTTTGTTTTTGGCCAGATCACAGTCAATGAGCAAGGAGAATCCATCGTCGATGATTTTGGCTGGGGGCCGGAATCTGATCTGCTTGAATCAGGTGATGTTATTCCAATTGGCAAATTTAATGTTTTTGTGGGCATGATTACAACTAGATCTGCTAGTGATGGAGATTATGAATCTGTGTCAGGAGCCGCCACAATTGTTCAATCTGATGGAGAGGAATCAGTTGGCACAGCTGAAGTTGAGAAGGTCCTGAACACGCTGGAGGAACGGCTGGATGACCCGGCAGAAATCCCGGGTGACGCGGTGGAACAAGCCGGGTCGGAATCAATCTTGCCCCTGTTCGAAGGCCGGTTTGGGTATGATGCAGAAGAAGAAGATGATGAGGAACAAGAGTCAAGTCCAAGCCCGGTTCGTAGGGTAGCGGTGTACACCGCGCCTTCGTCCAGCATGCAACCATCACCATCAGCTGTTGTTCCACCGGCCTTTACCCCGGGTCAACAGCAGCTGCCCCCAATTCTGGAGTTGGCAGAACAGAGAGTTGATGGAGAGCCGGCTTCGGTCTCAGAGGAAAGCGAGGGTACGGCAAGATACAGAAACAGTTTTGGGTTCCTGCATAACCGGGCCCAAGGAGAGGAAAGAAGTAACACAGCAGCTGCCCCGGCCTTGTTTAACAATGGCCTGGTCTTAGATCCATCAGCACTTACAAGGTTGGTTACTCCAGAAAACGCAGCAGTTAGAGCAATGGAATTGGATACAGCACGCCGAGCGTTGGAGCAGATGCGCAGGGACGCTGAGGCAGAGAGGCAAGAAATAGAAGCAAGAAAGAGGCAAATAGAGGATGAGGAAAACGTCTCAATGAGATACCAGGGCGCACCGGAGGAGGCACCAGAGCCGGCTGGCCCCGGAGAAAACGCTATAAACCCAGCAGTATTGTTTAGGACCCCAGAAGATCAACCAGTTGGTGTCACCCAGGTGGCTCCAGTTGTAAGGGCAGATGTAGAACCAGATAGAGGAACAGGAGCAGCTGGGGTTGCAGCGGCAACGGCGCCGGGTCTTCTCGCTGGGGTAGCCAGGGGAAATCCGGGTCTGCCGCCCAGAACACCAAGGTTTCACACGCCGGCGGGTCACTATTCAAATCCGGCGGATAACGTGTATGCAGCAACTTTGGCGCTTGATCGTATTCCATTGGGAGACACGCCAGCGGAGATTGAAGCCCGGCGCGCCATTGACATGTTACGCACTGCAGTTGTCCAGCAAACTCAGTATTCAAGGGAGAAAAGTGCATTGCATTCCACAACGTATCGTAGCAAGAGTCGCAATGGAGGTAACCCGCCATTGGCCGGGCCGTAGCGGCACAGCAGCAAAACCCGCCCCAGCAAAATCAAAATCAAAACAATCAGCAGCATCAACCCGCCCCAGCAATTTCCATAGCTCAGCAGATAGTCAATAGATCACGCGCGGGGAGAAGTGCGGGCAATGCAAACCCGGTAGTACCTGCAGCAGGAGTACCACAAGGAGGACCGGGTCCTGCACCAGCCGCGTCTGCAAGCTCACCCGGTAATATCAATATTTCGGCAAGTTCTTCTAGTTTAGCCGGGCCAAAATGTCTTTCAGATTCCATTAGAGCAGAGCCTTTCCCTGAGAAGTTCAAGGAGCCAAGCAAGATATCCAATTATGAGCCCAGCATGGACCCGGCCAGCTGGTTGAGCAGTTATGAGATGGCAATGTGTATACGCAATGCCACAGAGAATGTTTGTGCCAAGTACATGTATTTGATGATGAGCGATGGAGCAGCGAAGTTGTGGTTTAAAAATCTACCAGAGAAGTCCATTAATTCTGGGATGACGAGTTGAAGGCGGTTTTCACCAAGCACTTTCAGGGTACGTGCAAGCGTTTGTTTTCCATTGAGGATCTTGATCGTTGTATACAGAAAAAAGGCGAGTCAGCACGTCATTGGATGGGCCGGGTCACGGAGATCCTGCACTCTTCATCTGGTATTGAGCCCAAGGATGCAATTTCATCAATGGAGAAAACTTGTAAGTATGCACCACTTGTCCAGAAGCTGGGTCGCATGAAGGAAGGGCACCGGGTTAAGCCGGTCACCATGGCAGAGTTGATGGATGCTTGCAATAGGCATGCAGCCACTGACAAGACTCAGGATGAGCCTGAGGAGGAGAAGGGGAAAGGCGCGGCAAATAATGGTGGAAGGAACAATAATGGCTCAGGAAACAACAATAACAATAACCAGAATCAGCATAAGCGAGGTCATAATGATGGAAGTTCAGAGTTAGTAGCAAACACCAATACCGGGTTTCAGAGGCAAAGGATGGACGGGAACTACCAGGAAAACAGAGGTTATCAGGAAAATAGAGGTTACCAGGACAACAGGGGTTATCAGGGGAACAGTGGAAATCACAATAGTGGAGGTAGTTACCAGGGAACACGCCCAATGAGTACTGAGGAAGCTTTTAGGATGCCGTGTCCTCGCCATAGCAAGATGGGCAGACCATCCAATCATTCATTGGCACAGTGTGTGGATTTGAATAGGTGGAAAAATAATGAGGTGCAGAGAGCTCTGCAGGGAGCAAACAGAAGTGGAGGACCCGGCCAGGGTGGTAACCCGGCTGCGGGGCCTCTAACAGGAGCAAATGCGGTACCCACTGGAAACCCGGGTCAGGGTCAGAACCAGAATATGAGTAACCAAGGAGGATTTTCACAGCAGCCAAGGCAACTTGGTCAGTATCACATTTATACCAGTGGCACAACAAAAAGAGAGAGAAAGATAGTCAAAAGGGCGGTTAATACAGTGGCAGCTGGAATTCCAAGGTATTTGAGGTGGTCAGAGCATGCAATTACTTGGAGCAGAGCAGATCATCCGAGGTGGTGGAGCACCCGGGCCTGCTTGCGCTAGTTGTTGCTCCTCAAGTTCATGGCTTCGAGTTGAAAAAGGTTTTGATGGACGGTGGCAGTAGCATCAATATTTTGTACTGGGACACGTTTGTGCGCATGGGTTGAAGGAGTCACAGTTGCAGAAAACGTCAACAATTTTTCATGGTATAGTTCCGGGAAATCAGCCACACCAGAGGGTAAAATTTCATTGGAGGTAGCTTTTGGCGAGTCTATCCATAACTTCAGATCAGAGTGGCTCACGTTTGAGGTGGTAAAGTTTCCAAGTCCATATCATGCATTGTTGGGAAGGCCGGCTTATGCCAAGTTCATGGCAAGGCCGTGTTATGTGTATCTCCAGTTGAAAATGCCGGGTCCCAATGGGATCATCACTGTTCATGGTAACAGGGAAATAGCAGCAGAGTGTGATGAAGGGGATGCAGCCCTGGCAGAACAAACGTGTGCAAGAGAGGAGTTGAAAGCTTACAGATCAAATGTTGACCCACAGGATAACACGGCGCTCAAGAAGCCAATGACAGAAGATGATAGGGCAAAGTTTAAAGCAGCAAAGGACACAAAGATGGTGGATTTTGTGCCTGGGGATTCCTCCAAGCAGTTCGCCATAGGGACAAACTTAACTGACAAATAGGAAAGCGCGCTCATCGAGTTCATCCGTGAGAATCGGGATGTTTTTGCGTGGACACCTAGTGACATGCCAGGCATTCCAACTGAACTCGCTGAGCACCGTTTACATGTTGATCCCAAGGCTAGGCCGGTAAAACAAGGTTTGAGAAAAATGAATGCAGAAAGGAGAAAAGCAATTGGAGAGGAGATAGCCCGGCTTTGGAGGCCGGCTTTATCATGGAAGTGTTTCATCCAGAGTGGTTAGCTAACCCGGTTTTGGTTCTGAAAAAGAATAATGAGTGGAGGATGTGCATTGATTTCACGAGCTTGAACAAGCATTGTCCCAAGGATCCGTTCGCACTGCCGCGCATTGATCAAATTGTGGATGCCGTTGCAGGTAGCGAGCTCTTGTGTTTTCTGGATGCGTATTCAGGTTATCATCAGATCAAACTTAACAAGGAAGATTGGGAGAAGACGTCGTTTATCACCCCCTTTGGTGCTTTTTGTTACAAGACCATGACTTTTGGGTTGAAGAACGCAGGAGCAACTTATCAGAGGTGTATCCAGAATTGTTTTCATGATCAGATTGGGCGCAATGTGCACGCTTATGTTGATGATGTGGTGATCAAGTCAGAAAAAGCCGGGTCATTTATTAATGACCTTGCAGAGACATTCAAGAATCTGAGAGAGTACAAGATGAAGCTTAATCCTACGAAGTGTGTGTTTGGGGTTCCAGCGGGCAAGTTACTTGGTTTCATTGTGTCAGAGCGTGGAATTGAGGCAAACCCGGAAAAAATTCGTGCAATCCAGAGTTTGAAAAGGCCAGAGGAGTTGGCTGATGTTCAGAAGCTGACAGGCTGTGTGGCTGCGTTGAGCCGGTTTATTTCCCGGCTTGGAGAAAAAGCTATTCCGTTGTATAAGCTGTTGAAGAAGACAGATAACTTTGTGTGGAATCAAGAGGCAGATGAGGCCTTTGAGGCCTTGAAGAAGCAGTTGTCAAAGCGCCAGTTTTAGCGGCGCCGGGTCCCAAGGAACCCATGCTTTTGTATGTTGCAGCCGGGCCTCAAGCTGTGAGTGCCGTGGTGGTGGTTGAGCGAAAAGAGGAAGGAAAAGAGAACCCGGTACAAAGGCCGGTCTATTATGTCAGCGAGGTCCTATCAGAAGCAAAGCAGAGATACCCACATTGGCAGAAGCTGTGTTTGGTGTTTTCATGGCTAGTAGAAAGTTGAAGCCGTATTTTCAGGAGCATCCAATTACGGTGGTCAGTTCTATTCCCTTAGCAGATATCATCAGAAACTCCGAAGCTACAGGAAGAATTGCCAAGTGGGCAATTGAAATGGGGGATTATCACATTGACTATGTGCCTCGCACAGCTATCAAGTCTCAGGCGTTGGCAGATTTTCTTAATGATTGGACACAGTTGAATGCACCACCTCTCACCCCGAGTCTCAAATCTTGGGTTATGCATTTTGACGGGTCTAAACAAGAGCAAGGTTCAGGAGCTGGAGTGGTGTTAACTTCTCCCAAAGGTGACAAGTTGAGTTATGTTTTGCAAATTCATTTTGATTGTACCAATAATGTGGCAGAGTATGAGGCCTTGTTGCATGGTTTGCGTATGGCAAAGGAGATGAACATCAAGCGTATTAAGTGCTATGGGGATTCAGATCTTGTGGCGCAGCAAGTTTCAGGAACTTGGGACAGAAAAGATGCAACTATGGCGGCTTACAGGCGAGAGGTGGATAGAGTAGCTGGGTTCTTCTCAGGCTATCAGTGGATCACATTGACCGCAGGAAAAACGATGCTGCAGATGCTTTGTCAAGACTCGGCTCACGCAGAGAGCCGGTTCCACCTAACGTTTTCTTGGACGAGCTATGGGCTCCATCAGTCAAGTCCCAGGATGAGGAAGAGTTGGCAGACCCGGATTCGCAGCTGGTGGCTGTAACCCGGGAAATTCCGAGTGGACAGAACCGTATCTTGCATATCTTTTGAGAGGGGTGTTGCCCCAGCAGGAAGTCATAGCCCGGCAGATCGTGCGCCGGTGCAAGGCCTATGTGGTCATAGATGGTGAGTTATATAAGAGAAGTGTTTCAGGGGTATATCAGAGATGTGTGTCTGGAAAGGAGGGCCGGCAAATTCTGAAGGAAATTCACGAGGGAGATTGTGGTCATCATGCTTCAACTAGGTCCTTGGTTGCAAAAGCTTTCAGGCACGGTTTCTTTTGGCTCACAGCCCAGGCAGATGCAGAGCGCTTGGTGAATAGATGTGATGGATGTCAAAGGTATGCAAGACAGATTCATGTGCCGGCTCAGGAGTTGAGAACAATACCTTTGACTTGGCCCTTTGCAGTTTGGGGGCTTGATATGGTGGGTCCTTTCAGCATGTCTCCTTGTAAGAAAACCCACCTCCTCGTTGCCATTGACAAGTTTACCAAGTGGGTTGAGGTCATGCCTGTTACAAATTGTGAGGCGGCAACAGCAGTGAAGTTTCTGAAGCAGATCATACACAGGTTTGGGTATCCCCATAGTATTATCACAGACAATGGTACTAATATGTCCTTGGGAGAGATGGCAAAGTTTTGTGGAAACAATGGTATACGTTTGGATGTTGCTTCTGTGGCTCATCCTCAGGCCAATGGGCAAGTTGAACGAGCTAACCAGGAGTTACTCAGAGGATTGAAACCACGTCTCCGGGTCCCGTGTCTCAGAGCCGCCGGAGCGTGGGTGGAGGAATTGCCATCAGTTGTTTGGGGAATCAATACAACACCAAACAGATCCACAAAGATGACCCCTTTCTTCATGGTGTATGGGGCAGAGGCAGTTTTGCCAAGTGATATTATTCATGACTCGCCTCGCGTGGCGGCTTACGTGGAGACAGAAAATGAGAAGACCCGGCAGGATTCTGTTGACCTGCTGGAGGAGAATAGAGAGAAGCATTGGAAAGATCAGCAATTTATCAGCAAGATTTGAGGCGGTATCACAGTCGCCGGGTTAAAACTCGCACCTTCCAGGAAGGTGATCTAGTGTTGCGATGGGTGCAGTCCAAGGAAGGGATGCACAAGTTATCTCCTCCTTGGGAAGGGCCCTTCATCATAAGCAAGAAATTGAACAATGGTTCATACTATTTGGTGGACGCTAGAGAGAAATCAGAGACAGTCAATGACTCAACGCACTCTACCTTTTCTATGGAAGAGCGTGAGAGGCCGTGGAACATTGCGCAGCTGCGCCCATATTATACTTAGCATGAAAAAGATGTATCAGATGTAACACACGATGTAACAGGCAGCAGGTTTCAGACGCGCTCTTTTCCTTACCAGGGTACCTAAGGGGACTGGAAGGTTTTTAATGAGGCGGCTTGCTGACCTAACCTTTTCTATCAATAAAGTGAAGGTTGAAGCAGAAATTTGTCTTGTCTCAGTTATGTTTCAGTTTTATAAGCCGGTTATTTTCTTTGTTCTATATGTATTGTGGCAGTTCTGGGTCAAGCTTGGTCCTGGGGGCTTGTCATTGAGATAGCTAAAGTTATTTCCCCAGGACCCGGCTCATAAGTATCCCCGGGTTTCAGTTTTGGTTGCAGTTGTTTAAGTTTTTTATTTTTGAGGATGCCCAGAGAGTGCGTCCCACCAGTATTTTGGATCAATGGGGTACTGAGGCATAAGCCCTTTACTTTATAAACATTGATCCAGGTCTTGGGGGCTCTTACTGCAAAAAGTCTGTAGCTGCAATCCCAAGACCCGGCTTTTATGCCACTAGTATTCTTGGTTATCTTGCTGTGTAGCTGATGTGACTCGCACTTATATGGCCTGATTGCACACCTGGAAACTCAATCAACCATGAAGCCCATTGGGACTTGGTTCGACCCTGTTTTTCTCAGAGAAGTTGCGCCAGGATATCCATGCGAAAGCCGGCTCACAGTTAAAGAAACCAAAAGGGTCATCAAAACCACAGAAGATAAGTAATTGGATATTTCTCATGTCATGTGATTCCACATAGTTTCACCAAAGTTTAAAACAAGTGCAAAAGCATACATCACAGGCATGGTATCAGAATAGCTAAGTTATTACAATAATGTGCCTCAAGGGCCAAATGACATTAAGTTTTCTGGCAGAGACACAGCATCTGCATAAGTTTAAGAGCCGGCTTCTGGAGCCGGGTTAGTGGAAGGAGTTGTAGCTGGGGTGCCATCTTTGGCGCTTGCGAGTCATCCTTGGCCGTTCTGCTTCTGCTTCCCGGGTCTTGGGGGCTCCATCAGTGCGCCAGGTGACAAGTTGAAGGGACTGGAAGTAATGTTCGTCTTCATCTTCCACTGGTGCACGTGTTGGAGGTGGCACAGTGGGAGTTGAGGAGCTTGGCGCAGCAGAAGCACTTGGAGCAGTTTTATCACCAGCAACAGATTCTTGTAGCTTTGTAGCAGGTCGATGCGTTGAGGCTCGTCGTCCACAATTTCTTTATTCGCCTCGTTGTAGCCATACTGGATGGTGTTAAGCTTCAGATTGTTGGCAATTTGGGTAGCCACGAACCGGGTCTGCTTCATAACCCGGCTGTAGGTCTTCCTATCAAAAGGAGTGCCATCTGCATTGTACTCAGGAAAGCCCGATGCCAGAGGAGCCGGGTCAAGTTGGGGATAGTAAGCTTAGCCAAAGCTAGGCTGCGCATGGCCCCGGCCCTGCATGCAGATTTCTTCAGCAGGTGAATCCAACCAGGCATTGTGGACAAATGGCCCAGCACTTCAGTGTAAGTGCTGGGCGGGTTTTCCCAGTTTCTTGCAGCCTTGATGACCTCGCAACTCCCAAAGTATAATTGGCGGACCAGTGTATACATGCATTTGACTTTCTCAGTTGCGGTCTTGCGGATGTTGCCATCACGTGCACCTGCAAAAGGGAAAGTGTCAGGCATAGTTTATATGCCAAGCTTGGAACAGACGAAAACTTTACCGGGTTTTGAGAATATTGTGCTTACCAACAAGGGAGGCAACCATGGCAGTAATCATCTTCTTCAGGCGGGTCAGCTCGTTGGTAGCTGTATTCAATTTCTGTTGAGGCTGGTCAGCTGCTCTTGAAAGTTTTCTTCATGCTCTTGCATGTCCCGCTTCAAGTCTGAGTTCTCCTGAGTCAAGGCAGTTATTGTTTCTTCCAGGGCTTGAAGTTTGTTTGCCCCTTCAGCCCGGGTCTCAGTCTCAGCTTTTAAGGCTCCTTGTAGCCGGGCCACTTCTTCATTGGCTTGGTTCACATGTTCCTGTTAAAAAAAAATGCACAGTTTAGCCTCAAGTTACTAAGGAATTATTAGCCTGGAACTTGGGGGCTACAAAGTTTCAAAAGTTTGCAACAGACAAGTAAAGCCCCAGGTTGCCGCAAGCGTGCTAACCCGGTGCTTGGGGGCTACACGGGTGAAAGTTTTAAAATTGTTCAAGTGATTAGTCCCAGGTTGCTGTGGACAGCTAACCCGGCACTTGGGGGCTACAGTGTTGAAAAGTTTTTGTAAAGGATGTTGGCGTTTCAAGCACCAAGTTTTTCAACAAGTGATAAATTTGGAGCTTGGGGGCTAGGCAGAGTATGGTTATAAGAAGTAAGAAGGTAAGTAAAGTTAAAAGCACACCTGGTACCGTTTCTGAAGCAGAGAGACAAGCTCAGTCTCCAAGTTCTTATGATGAGCAAGGCGAGAAAAGTATTCCTCGCACAGAGCCGGTGTGGACATGGAGTTCAGAGTCGCCAGATCCAAAGAAGCAACCGGGTCCTTGCCCTTTGCAGAGGGATCCACCTTGATTTCTGGTGCTGTGACCTTGGCAATGGCAGTGGACACGCCAGGAGCCGGGCCTTTCTTAGACCCGGTGATCTGGACTTCTGGGTCAACTTCTTTGGTTCCAGACCCATGCCCGGGTGATTGTGCGTCTGGGCTTGGTTTTGGAGCAGCTGGCGGGCTTGGTGGTGTGGCTGTCACGTTCTCTGCGCCAGATTCTTCTTTCTGGGCTTGCTCTTCAACATGTACTTCCATTTGGGAAGGTTCAGCTGTAGCAGGTGGAGGAGAGGCAGCTGGAGAAGATTCCGGGTCTTCCTCCACGATAGCTTTGGCACTGAAACAAAGGAAAGGTGGTTAAATACAGAAAAGACTGCAAAGTAGTGAAAACTGAAAAGAAAGGAGAGTAATCCTAACCCGGTATTGATGAGGAAATCCTCGGGCGTGCTAGCCGCGTCCGAGGAAGAATCTGATAAACCAGAACGTTTAGGAACCCGGATTTTGCCAGCCAAAGGGTACTTTTTGCTGGGCGTCTTCTGGATCGATTTGGCCCAGCTTGATAAAGAACATGGGGGATACCTGTGCTCAAAGTGACATGGCTTGCAGAGGACCGGGTCCGCGGTTTCTTGTTGGCTTCAGCTTCTTTCGCAAGTTCCTTTTCCTGTGTTGGTATTTGAGTTTGAGATGAGTTCATCATGCAAGTTGAGGAACGAGAAAATGGCACCTTTGCAATTGCAGCCCGGGTCCTCTTTTGAGGAGTGGGTGCAGCAGTTTGAGGACCCGGCAATACGTCCGGAGCCGGGTCATTGGGGCCTGGAATGAGAAGAGCCGGGTTATCAGTAGAATTGTCCTTTTTGGGGACTTCGTTGTTAATCAGCTCGAGGAAGAGCCGGCCTACGGAGTCTGGCTCACCTTCTTCTTCTTCTTCATCTTGATCATCACTTTCTGTGTCCTCCTCAGCAGAGGACGTAGGGGTGTAATCTGCACTCCACCACTTGGGGTCCTGACAAAAAGAAGATATCGGTAAGATAGTTTGCAAGAAATACCGGGTTACAATTAAAGAAGTGAGTAATGACAAGTTGTACCGTAGGAGGTTTGTTCTTGGTGCTGAAAGGGGCGAGCCCGTTCATTGCAATATCGGTCTTCTTTTCGCCAAGGAGCCTCTTGGCGTTCTTCACGATTTGGTCATCCAGCAGTGTGATTTCTGAGTAACGCATGTCGTCAGTGGTCTCTTCTGTGTATTCATGGAAGAGCCGGGTCCTGATGCTGAGGGGTTGGATGAACCAGCCGATCCAGCACTTGACCAGGTCAGTCCCCCTGAGTCCATGTGCGAGCAGGGCTTTGGCACGGCGGAGCGTGGGCTCGAGCTTGACCCGGTCTGCGTCTGGGGCGTAGCTGTTCATCTTTGCTTCGTAGGTCATGCCCGAGTTCAGAAAAGCCGGGTAACGAGCATCATCTGACGCGGGTGAAGTGTCTTTGAAATAGAAATATGTGTTTTGCCATCCCTTTGGATGGCTGGCAAGAGCAAGAGCCGGGAAATCACATTCCCTCCGGCGCTGGATCGCCACTCCACCGTAAGGGCCAAGGTTGTCTTTGCGGGATGGGTTGCAGTAGAAAAATTCTAGGAAAAGTTCAAGGCTGGGGGCTATTTGCAAGTAATCCTCGCAGAAAACTACAAAGTTGCTTATGTTGAGAATGGAGTTGGGGCCTATGTCTTGCGGCCTAAGGCCGTAGTATTTTAAGACCCGGCGAAAGAACAGGGAACCCGGTGGGCGGAAACCGCGCAGGACATGATCTAAGAAGGCTACCACTTCACCTTCCTTGGGGTTTGGCGGATCTCCTCTCCAGGGGCGCGCCACTGGATCTCGTTCTGAGCCGGGAGTTCGCCCCGGTTCACGAAAGACTGAAGGGTGGTCTTGGTCGCACTGGACCTTGTCCAGTTCACTGGAGCGGCTGCGGGAGCCGCGGATCCAGATGCACCAGCAGCAGTACCAGAAGGTTTCTTTGCGAGCTTTTTGGCCGCACGGGGCCCTCCAGATTTTATCTTCTCCTTCGTCATGGATTTCAGCTCTGGAGGAGGACAGAGCGCAACAATGGCGTTATGAACCCTAGTTTGGATGCGGAAGTGAATAATGAAATACGGAGCCAATCTAGAAGAAATAAAGGTTGGAATCGGGCGCGGGAATGGATAAAAGTAAGAATCGAGGTTACCTTGGAGATTGACCGAGATTAGAGGGCGCGATTGAAGATCGGAGTTCCGGCGGCTGCGGTGGCAGTGACGCGAGCGTGAGGTAGGGGATGAACGTGAGAATGGGGAAATTTACTCTGGAGGTTATGGCCAGATATTTATAGCCACGGTGAAAACCCTAGGGGTATTGCGGTAAAAATGAGCGGATAAGATAAGCATCTTCTCCGGGAAGCCAGCGACAAACAGACAGGATAAAAGGAATATTCTTTGACTCCAGTTATGACTAGCGAGTGGTCCAGTTGAGTTGAGATTTTTGCTAAGTGTTGGGTGGGAGACCCGGAGACATATGACCTAGTATGAGAAAGCCGGGTTACTGTATGACCCGCCAAGAAGAGTTGGCCCAGTTAAGCAGAACGATAAAATAGTGCGTTATATGTATTTGTTGTTTTTGTGTTTCAGGTGGTTAACCCGGCAAGCCAGGGTACCAGCATTGATCAAGGAAGCAACACCAAGTTGGAAGCAAAGCATGGCAACCTGGTTACCTGGTTAACCTGGGGGCTACTGATGGAGGGATAATAACCCGGTAGGCCCATGCAGAGGGAAACGAGACCCGCCTGGAAGGAGGCCCGGCCAGGGCAGTTAGCCCTCAGCACGGGCCGGGTTATGTTTCTGGGCCGGCATCTTGGCGGTGACCCGGCTAAGGAAGGCAATATTCTAGAAGATACAAGAGGCGGTTCTAGAGGCGGTTCAAGACTTGGAATACACGAAGAGCAAAGGAGCTAGGATAGGACTTGGAGTTCGAGTAGAACACGGCTTTACTGTGTACGCGGTCAGAGGGCCCGGTACCTATATAAACCGGCCCTTGAGTCATAGCTAGCAAGTCTCTCATAACCCCCAAGCTTTAGGCGAGAGAACCATCGAGAGAGATACATAAGCTTTGTAACCTAGATCGAGATCCGGCTCTGTTGTCGTAGCCGGGTTATCGAGATCGAGACCAAGATTAATAATAAGATAGCAGGAAGTAGGTCTTTATCTCCAATGGAGAGGCCGAACCTGGGTAAACCTGTGTCCCCTGCAATGCTAAACAATCTCCCAGACGCCAGAGTCGCCTTGCCCAAAAACTTAAGCTACCCCAAAGTAGCATCTGCCGTGTTATCTACCCCACGACAGTCTCCATCTTCTCCAACAACTTCTCCACCGTCTCCATGATTAAGGGGGAGTAGTCCACCCCCTGGACCTTGGGTTTGTGGTGGTAAATTGATCTAATCTCTCTATGTATGATCATTGTTGGACTCCATATGATGTGCCTTTCATAAGTATGGATCTATCTATGTAATTCTTATGGTGGATATTGTGGTATGAGATGATTTGTTATACATTTACCGTTGTGTTGGATCTTTTATGATTTGTCATACTTTGGAGATATCCTACGATGCATGTGATGGTTTGATTTATGCATAATGCCTTGTTTATCCTTGTCATGAGGTGATTGACACCACCAAGTGTGGATAGATGAGAGAGATGTGGTCATGCACACGAATTATGAATCATTGCACTAGTGTTTAGAATATTGCCCATTATGAAGTATGATGTATGTAGGTACGGGATGGCTGATGTGACACGGCATATGTATTGAGTGACATGTGAAATACAGCCCAACATCCTTTATCTGGGGGTAAAAAGGAAGAGTATGATGTGGGAGTGACAGCAACCACGCTAGCCTTACGAGGGTGACCTAGCAACACAAATGAGTACTTCTTTCAACTATGTGTTTTAGGACATATAGCCGTCATAAAAGCTACCATTAAAACATGACAATTGTGTGTACTTTATCTATAACATGATAATCACCGTAGATGAGAGAGAGAGGATTAAGTGAACCCATGAACCCATGTCCATTGTTCCTATAAGAGAAAACCTTTGTCTTGTCCTCTTGCATTGAAGAGGATTGGGACACTTTTACATTCTTGTTTTGTTACATTAAACTTCCATCCATTAAATCAACCATCTTGTTCTTTAAACTTGTTTAGTGCATAATCCACTAAAACTTGTGACACTTTAGTTGTAGGGAATAGATAACCTTTCCTTCTTGCTCCTGCGGATCGATACCCTACTTCCACATTGAGAGGTGCTATATTGATCCCCTGCTCTTGGGGGTTATTAGTTACTCATTTATTAGTTACTGTTTTACTGAGACTTAATGGTTGCTGCTTGTTGACTATGCATTTTTTCAAACATTTCAAACATTGATAATGTATTGTTCACATTACCCTCATTGAAGCTAACTATGCTTTTCCTCACTGTCCCATCTGGAAAATTTTAGGTTACTCATTTTTACTTTTCTCTTCAGATGCACTTTCCTTCAGTTGTTTCAAAGCGTTGGACCCTAATATCTGTCAACCCACTCTATTCTTCAACCAACTTTTTCGATCCTGCTGGAATGATATCTGAAGAACATCAAGATGTTCTTATTCATAACCTGGTATGTGTTCATGTTTTTCTGTTGCACGTGTTTCAGTGTTTTTCAGGTCTGATTTCATGTTGTTCGACAGGTTTGCAACTTGAAAATCGTCTGCCACGAGATGAAACTTCGCTGCAAGAATTTCGAGAAGTTCAACAACTGCAGGACTATAAGTTACCCTACACATGCTTTGCTCTTAGTTCATCCCACCACCATGTTTTGTTTCTATTTGGTTTTTTATAGGTTAAACAAATGCTGGAATCTAAGTAACATCTTTTTTCATCTGCTAGGCACGATTGTGGCTTTTATGTCATGTTATATGCGGAAAATTTCAATGGAAAAGTTATGGGAAACTTCACCCAGGTAATGTAGTTTTTCCAATCTCCTTTTTTCAATTGCACGATACAATGTTTATCCAGCTAATGTTATTCTTTTCTATAATCTTTTTGTTCATGTAGAGTTACATTCCCAAGTACAGGATGATCAAGGCTTTTGCAATGTTCTACTCAACCTTGGATGACGTCGATGTTGAGCCGTTCGAGAGGATGAAGAAGCACTAGGCGCAGAGACTGAAGTAATAATGGCGCTGGCATTGCAAGGAGAAGTTTGTCTGTCATCCCAAGAAAAAATCTTAAAGCATCGTTTTTGTATTTTTCCGCGAAAGCCAATGCAAATGCCCTGAGAACTCTAAATGATGTAATATGATTCACTATGCTCTAAGAACTACAGTACTAGATTCTAATTATACTGTATCGTCATAACCAGAACAAGGTTTTGCTTTTCATTTTCTAGTACATGACAGTGAGATGTTGCCCTTATTGTAGTTTCATATTTTTTACTTGGTGTTGTTCTTTCTGTTACATGTCAGCAACATGGTACCACAAGAAAGAGTTTTAAGTAATAAGTCTTTTTTGTAAGCCTTTTCTTCTTGTACTTCAATTTTCAATGGATGTGCACAATCATATCAGATTTTTCATCTCTCGAGTTTCATAAATTAAAGGTAGAACTAAAAATATATTATTATACAAACATCTTCTTAATTTTTCAAAATACCAGGCAAGAAAAAGGCGAACGAGCTGTCGAAGTTATGTTTTTTTGCCCCCATTTCCTGATCATATTCTAAAATCATTCAAAAATATGTTTTCGGTTTGACTTTTTTCTGTTCACTTTTACAAAAATCGTTCAAAAATAATTTCCGTTCAAATGACTTTTTCTGTTAACTTTATAAAAATCGTTCAAATTTTTTTCCCGTTCAATGACTTTTTCTGTTCACTTTTCCAAAATCGTTCAAAAATTATTTCCGTTCAATGACCTTTTCTGTTCACTTTTTTCAAAATCGTTCAAAAGTACTTTCTGTTCAATGATTTTTTTCTGTTCACTTTTCAAAATTGTTCAAAAATAATTTTCGTTCCAATGAATTTTTCTGTTCACTTTTCAAAATCGTTCAAAAATAATTCCTGTTCAAATGACTTTTTCTGTTCACTTTTCAAAATCGTTCAAAAATATTTTCCATTTTAAATGACTTTTTCTGTTCACTTTTCAAAATCGTTCAAAAGTACTTTCCGTTCAACTGACTTTTTCTATTCACTTTTCAAAATCGTTCAAAAGTATTTTTCGTTCAATGACTTTTTCTGTTAACTTTTTAAAATCGTTCAAAAGTACTTACCGTTCACCTTCAAATTTCTGTTCACTTTTCAAATTCGATCAAAAATAATTCCGTTTCAAATGACTTTTTATGTTCACCTTATAAGAATCGTTAAAAAATAATTCCGTTTCAAATGACTTTTTCTGTTCACTTTATAAGAATCATTCAAAAATTATTTTCGTTCAATGACTTTTTCTGTTCAATTGTTCAAAATAAGTCAAAAATAATTCTTGTTTAATGACTTTCTCTGTTCACTTTTCAAAATCGTTCAAAAATAATTTTCGTTCAATGACTTTTTCTGTTCACTTTTTTCAAAATCGTCCAAAAGTACTTTCCGTTCAATGACTTTTTCTGTTCACTTTTTCAAAATCGTTCAATAGTACTTTCCGTTCACCGCCATTTTCTGTTCACTTTTCAAAATCGTTCGAAAATAATTTCCGTTCAATGTCTTTTTCTGTTCACTTTTTAAAATCGTTAAAAAGTACTTCCCATTCAATGACTTTTTCTGTTCACTTTTCAAATTTGTTCAAAAATAATTTCTGTTTAATGACTTTTTCTGTTCACTTTTAAAAATCGTTCAAAATTACTTTCTGTTCAATGACTTTTTCTGTTCACTTTTCAAAATTGTTCAAAAATAATTTCCGTTCAAATGACTTTTTCTGTTCACTTTTCAAAATCGTTCAAAAATAATTCTCGTTCAATGACTTTTTCTGTTCACTTTTCAAAATCATTCAAATGACTTTTTCTGTTCACTTTTCAAAATCGTTCAAAAGTACTTTCCGTTCAATGACTTTTTCTGTTCACTTTTTCAAAATCGTTCAAAAGTACTTTTCGTCCACCGCCATTTTCTGTTCACTTTTTCAAAATCGTTCAAAAGTACTTTCCGTTCACCGCCATTTTCTGTTCACTTTTCAAAATCGTTAAAAAATGATTTCCGTTACTTTTTCGAAATCATTCAAAAATAATTCTCGTTTAATGACTTTTTCTTCACTTTTCAAAATCGTTCAAAAATAATTTCCGTTCGATGACTTTCTCTGTTCACTTTTTCAAAATCGTTCAAAAGTACTTTCCGTTCAATGAGTTTTTCTGTTCACTTTTCAAATTCGTTCAAAAATAATTTCCGTTCAATGACTTTTTCTGTTCACTTTTTTCAAAATTGTTCAAAAATAATTTCCGTTCAATGACTTTTTCTGTTCACTTTTTAAAATCGTTCAAAAGTACTTCCAGTTCAATGACTTTTTGTATTCACTTTTCAAATTTGTTCAAATATAATTTCCGTTCAGTGACTTTTTTCTATTCACTTTATCAAAATTGTTCAAAAGTACTTTCCGTTCAATGAATTTTTCTGTTCACTTTTCAAAATCGTTCAAAAATAATTTACGTTCATTGACTTTTTCTGTTCACTTTTCAAAATCGTTCAAAAATAATTTCTGATTAAATGACTTTTTTTGTTCACTTTTCAAAATCGTTCAAAAGTACTTTCCGTTCAAATGACTTTTTCTGTTCACTTTTCAAAATCGTTCAAAAGTACTTTCCGTTCACCGCCATTTTCTGTTCACTTTTCAAATTCGTTCAAAAATAATTCTGTTACAAATGACTTTTTTCTGTTCACCTTATAAGAATCGTTCAAAAATAATTCCGTTTCAAATGACTTTTTCTGTTCACTTTTTGAAAATCGTTCAAATGTACTTTCCGTTCACCGCCATTTTCTGTTCAATTTTCAAAATCGTTCAAAAATAATTTCCGTTCAATGACTTTTTCTGTTCACTTTTTAAAATCGTTCAAAAGCACTTCCCGTTCAATGACTTTTTCTGTTCACTAATTAAAATCGTTCAAAAGTACTTTCCGTTCACCGCCATTTTCTGTTCGCTTTTCAAAATCGTTCAAAAATAATTTCCGTTTTTTCTGTTCACTTTTCAAATCGTTCAAAATAATTTCTGTTGGAATGACTTTTTCTGTTCACTTTTTAAAATCGTTCAAAAGTACTTCCCGTTCAATGACTTTTTCCTTTCACTTTATATGAATCGTTCAAAACTATTTCCGTTCAATGACTTTTTATGTTTACTTTTTAAAATCGTTCAAAAGTACTTTCTTTTTAAATAATTTCAGTCAAATGTTTTCTAATCCACTCCAGTTTGATTACACTTTTTCAGGAATCCTAATCAGTAGGAAAATGCTTCAGGAGAGTCAAGAAGAGAAAAACAATTCAAAGAAAATAATGGTTCAACAAAATTTAGACGAATAAACTATTTATCTGAATAGTTCCTTTGTTTGTAACTAGCTCCTTCTGTCTTTTTTCCTTCTCTTGTTGTGGTTTTACAGACATATCGTGTACTTTTTTTTGAAACTGTTGATGAAACAGTTGCCAAGTTTTTTCAAATTTTTATGGAACTAGTAGGCATCCTGTGAAGAAACAGTCGGGCTGCACATCAAACCATCAATCTGGGATGGTTTAGTCTTTTTTCTGGGTGAACGAAGTTTTCTTTTTTCACAAGATTTCAAAATAAATGAAGCAGCCAAACAGTCAAAGCAAAACGCGCCAGAAACAGTCAAAGCAGAACGCGCCAGAAACAGTCAAAGCAAAGCGCGCGAAATGTTTGCTGCTTCGAAATCGTTAAGCGTAACGCGCATCACGCGAGGAACCATTTGGGCCGGGCCCATAGAGCATCAGGGGGTGCACGGAGCATTCTTATGTCCGCGTAACACGGAGAGTAGGAGCTCCCCATGACAGGCGTGAAAGGACGTACGAAAAGTCTACTGACTGAAACGTTACACGTCCAAACAGTTGGGCCAAGCCCACTTACGAAAACGTGTAGGCGACGCGGGGTGGAATCGCCGCTAAGGCCATGTACAATGGGTAGTGCTTAGAGAGGTGCTTACGAAAATAAACCAGATTTTTTGTTAAGCACCGGTGCTTATTTGTATTGGAGAGGTGCCTAGTTAAGCATCTTTCTTCTATAAATAAGCACCAATACTTAGATAAGAACCGGTTTATTTTCTTAAGCATCTTCTTAAGCACTCCTCATTGTACATGCCCTAATGCGCGACGTAAAGCTCCCCTTATGTAGAAGCTGCCAAGTCGATGTTCAGTCTAATTTGTTGGGCTCTCTGGAAGGAGGGAAATTGGGTTTTTGTTGACGCCAAGGCCCTATGAAAGCTTATGTAGTTCTGTCTGAGCCTCCTTGAGCTTTCTGCTCCGTGGCAGTTCTTGCCCTCTTTTTCTTCTCTGTACACTTCTTTCGTTATTCCTTAGCCTTATGACGACTTTGTAAATATTCTACCAGCTATAATGAAAAGCCAGAAATCCCTGGATCTTAAAAAAGAGTTCTGGAAGCTGTCTTTGAAGCCTCCAACGTAGAGCAGCAAGAATACTAACTCTGGTGGTTGCTGAGATCTTCCACAGGACACAAGAATGGGGGCCGCTAGTGCTTCGCTTACAGATTCCTGAGAGTTGCCCCAGGTTGTTAGTTGCTATAGGTGAAAACCTTGAGTGTTTTGAGCGCTAGTCTGGTATTGTCTGTAGTTTGTCGTTGTTCGATTAGGAAGTACTTTCTTTGTTCGAGATATTGACTTAGTTTCCCAGCTGTTGGATGTATTCATGTCATAGTTTAGTTCCCGTTCTTGTATGTTGGAGTGTGGTTTAGCACACATGGTGATGTTTATACACATGTCATAGTTTCCCAGTTTTGACCTAAACAAGTGAAATAACATGAATATTGTATGATATAAGGTACGTGGGAAGCTGGATAAGAAGTGATGAACCGATACAAATAAAAGGAGAACTTTGTTGTGGTTGCAAGTTATTGTAAATTTATAAGATAGATACATGTAGGATTAAATACTACTCCGCTAGCTCTTTGCGCCGTAAGCAGTCAATCCCATGGAGTATATAAAATAGTGGTTAGGAAGATTTTCTTGAGAAAAATAATGATCCAACATTGAGAGATGGGAGGAAACCAAAACAAAGCTAGGACAGGACCTCAAGTTGTCCATCTGTAGAGTGTCGATGTACAACAGGAGTGGACGTACCTATGTATGATTCTACGGTAGGTCTAGTTCCGCTTCCCCGTGACGGTGTCGTCGCTTCGGTAGCAGTCTGTGAGGAGGACGGAGATCTCTAGAGGTGTAGTACGTACTACGTCACAGTCTTTAATCAGAGGCACTTCGAAGTGCCCCTAAAAATCAGGAAAGTGCCTCTAAGTATTTTTAGGGGCACTTTTAATAGTGTTGCATTTAATCGTGTTGCTAAAAAATATAGAGGCATTTCAAGTAAAGTGCCCCAAAAAATACGTGTTTTTAGAGGCATTTTTAGGAATGCCTCTATATTTTTTAGTGGCACTGTTTTTGAAATGCCTCTAACTATTTTTAGAGGCATTTCTATGAATGCCTCTATATTTTTTAGTGGCACTATTTTTGAAATGCCTCTACTATTTTTAGAGGCATTTCTATGAATGCCTCTATATTTTTAGTGGCACTGTTTTTGAAATGTCTCTAACTATTTTTATAGTCATTTGCAGGAATGCTTCTAATCAATATCAATACTTCCAAATGCACCGCATTGTCCATACAGCCAGAGATAAATCTGAATTGGCACTACACAGGTTTACATTCAAAAAAATTGCAGTACAAACAGAAATAAATCTGAATTGGCACTGCACAGGATTACATTCAAAATATTTGGGAATACAAACAGAGATACATCTGGACACTGCCATGGTCTGAAGCAATGCAAACACGGCTAACTTATCCAAGTAATAACACAAAGATAAATCAGAATCATGTTTCTGCCTTGGCAGTTGGCACATCCAAATGTACAAGTCTGTGTTCAAAAGGAAGCTAGCATCAACTTCTGGTCAGATATAACTTATCAGAAGGGTAATTTTAATTGATACCGCACATACACCGTTAAGGAAAAAATCGACCTGAAGACACCATTCCAGGAGCAATCGAAGATCAATCGGCGCAGATTCTTGCAAGTTGGACGCCAAATCAGCCTGAATGAAACCCATCAGATATAGAGCCGCAACAGCACCGGAAGTCCCTCCACCTGGCTCACTAACGCAAAGTCATACAATGAGAATCAATAACCAACAGCAGAATTGCGAGAAAAAAAACTTAACTCAGACGCCACACAATTGAAACTTTACAGAGACCTCCATAAAGTAACTAGATAAGGGAATGCATCAAAAGGCTAAAATTTACTCGTAATCCAAGGTTAATTTTAGTGTCTGCTTTCAGTGCCTTAACAAACCTTAAACCCGTAAGAAAATATAAATTGCAACCTCAACAAGACCTCACAAACAGGAAGCTACAGAAGTAACCAGTGTATATTTAGATTTCTTAGATGCAATTCATAAGAGGGATATGATGCATGGAACTATCTGTACATATCTAGGTATCAACCTTTACTATACATGCAGTTATCTGCATCCCTAGATCTCCAGTGATCACTACATCGATCAATAGTCCATTAGGTTGGTACCTGGCAAAGCAGCAGGTACTTAAATACATAAAAGGTAACATCAGTTGAAGTAGTGGCACCGGTCATTCCAGCGAGGCTATATTAATTCAAAATAGCTTGACGTGTACTCTTAATTTGTCACTCATTCAGGTTGCCTAAACAATTGTTCTATAGCAAGCTAATGTGATATGTATTGATTATACAAAGAATTATGACAAAGCGCTATAGCAAGCAAACTATAATAATTCCCTAGCCAAGGGAAGACATATAATTACGAAGTGCCATCCACAGGGATACACAATTATACCCTAGCCAAGGCCACTCTAGTGAAGGCGGAATTCGGGGATTGATGCCTTGATGGGCACAATTCGCCGACAGCTCCTCGCCAACCTCTCCCGGCTGTGCATGTCAACAAGGAGAGCTCCAGCTCCAACTCCTTGCTAGGTCCTGCAGCAAAATTCGATACCAGAGTAAATTAGATGTATCAACTGTGACATTTGATGCAATGATATCAACTGTGTGTAGTGTGTAGGCATGCAAGAATAGTGGCATCAACTGGCTAATTTTTACTCCAATCAACCGTGACATCAACTCTGCAATCATAGTGTAGTGTGTAGGGATTTCATGTGGGGATTCAACTGTGTGTAGTGTGTAGGAACCTGTAGCTTATCTTGGTTAGAAAATTAAAACGACTACTTGGTGATCTCACTGATCTCACAACAGGGTTTTGCAGTAGGACCAAATAATCACAAGAAACTGAGCCATTTAGTTAAGAATAGTAGAACTATATGAATCTGATAGTTTAAAATTATCTTCAGCTAGTGTAGTCACATAATAGAGTCCAAAATTAATCACTGATTTTTTTGATATCGCACAATGGAGAAGAAATGTTTTAGTTTCTTTAAACATGCAGAATGGAGTAATTCACATGGGGTAGTTCTATTTGGCACTTCTGTTGGCAAACACAAACTAGAGTAATCATCAAGGCTAAAATGTTTGTTGACTAAAAAACCCAAGGGTTCAGTCAAGGTGCAAGACTAAAGAGCACAGCACCAAGTGGGCGAATTTCTGGTCTGCATGATGTTTTTTTAACTTCTTGTGTATCTATCTACTAATGGCCATACAGTGTGCTATGCAACTGAAAAGAAGGGAAGCAGTACTATGCATTTACCTTCTGCCCTGACAACCTCCTAGTACGGGGAGCATCGAGAAATTCATCAACTTCAGAGCAGCGATCATCAAGAAACCCAGACCCATCCAAGACTGCAACTTCCTTTAGTTGAAAAGCTTTGGCAGCACTGCGATTAGTGCATAATGCATCTGATAAGGTCTCCACACTTGAAGCGCATGGTCACAAAGGACACAGTGAACCATAGGGAGTAGCCTTACGGGTCATACATATCCCATAAACCTGCAGTGCAAAAGGAAAATGAGTAGTTCATAAAATTTGGTTTTGGTGTTAGAGTACAGCTTTATTCACAAACATCTGCACTACATTTCACAATATTGTTTGCGTGACTATCTGCAACAGGAAGAAGACTCCCATGGCAGCCAAATATCACAACAAATACAACAATGTTCCTAGATTCTAATAGGTAACAACAAATACAGGTAAATAAAGCTTAAGCATACGGCCAGCGTTTATCAATTTTTTTGGTTAAGTGTGCCTTTTTTTAGTTTTTTACCCATCCTAGACCGTAGTCAGAACCATTAATGTCACGATCGAACGGCTCAAAGAGCACACATATCCTTATTTACCTAACAAAATTGTGGAGCAGCAGCACGTCACCTGCGACCAGTAGCACTTCTCCTCTGCCCTTCAACAGCAGCAGTTCTACTCCTCTGCAAAGAAAGAAAACTGTCAGCAGCTACGGTTCTATCAAATCTCAGTTGTACTCCTAATGAAGAAGTGTAAAATACACCCTGTTATAATTATAGCATTCAGTACTAAATTTTTTGGGCTCAAATTCCAAATCAAATGTTCACAATATTGATCTTTTTTTGGATCAGAAATACTTGGGCAGTAGCAGCAGCAGAGAAGTTCAAGTGTGAAGTGGACCATCACTTTTGAGTTCAAGTGTGGAGTAGATCAAACTAAGCATGGTGCAAACTAAACTGGAAATCTGATCAGAATGGTAGAACAACATGTGCATGCTCCAAAATTCCCACTAAGAATTACATCTAGATGGCATAGCAAAGTACAGTGAGCAAATCACCACACATCAGTTCATCTCCTGGATGAACTGAAGCAACGGCACAAATCCTAGAACAGCTAGGAACCTATCTCGACCATGTCATGTGTGAGCAAGAGAAAACCAGAGAGGAGAGGAGAGATGAATCATACCTGTCGTGCGACGCACGAGCATACGTGCTGCCGTGATGGAGTGCACCACGAGACGAAGACCACCAGCTTCACCTGCACCACCCCATGTCCGGCAGCAGCAGCAGACACACCACCGCACCACACCACCATGACCATCAGAGAGGCCAGGGCGTCGTCATAGAGCAGGAGCTCGAGCAGAGGCTCGACGTGGAAGTCATGGTCGACTCGGAGCAGTACATAAGGCGGCGTGCTCGAGCAGGGGCTCGAGGAGGCCACCGTACTCGACGAGGAAGCACAGCAGGGACGCGGAGGCGCGGGAGCCCTGGGGGGCAGCACCGCCGAACCCAGCCGCACTGGCTAGGGTTTCCACGGGCAGGCGCTATTGGGGATGTGTGGTGCCGAATTTGTGGCGGAACTAGTGGGGGAGAGCAGGGCGGAGCCACGCCGGTGACTATCAGCGTGGGAGAAGGCCGGCTATGGCCGAAATCGTGACCTAGGGTTAGGGTTCATCCCGAGCAGGCTGGGAGGCGCAGGTGAAAGTTAGGGTAGTGGGAAATTGAGGGAACAGGAGGTGGCGGAGCTGTGCCAGCGAGCGTCGGCGCCGGTGAAGGCCGAAGCCGTCGGCGGCTCCCGGAGCATTGCTTGGCGGCGGCGGCGTCGCACGGGAGAGAGAGCAGAGAAGGGGATCGAGAACGAGAAGGAGGTCTGTGGGTGGTATCGTAGTATCGTACGTGAGTGTTCTGTATGTGAGCCACCTGGGCTTGGCCCAACATATTGGGGCTACTGTACGTGGGTACCATCATGATAAATGAATGAATGCTGCTCTACAACTACAGAGGATAATTTCCCTAAAAAATCACCTCATAGGATTATCCAATTAGGTCACGCATAACATAAAATTAAGTGTACTCAGTTGTCATGTAATAATTTTTTGGGATACTTAACATCTAAAAATCATATTTACAGAGGCACTACATAAAAATGCCCCTAAAAATCACTATTTTATAGGCAATTTCAAATAAATGCCCTAAAAATGTTATTTTCAGAGGCACTTGATGAAAAATGCCCCTAAAAATGACATTTTCAAAGGCACTACTTGCATTATGCCCCTAAATATGGCATTTTTAGGGGCAGTTTGAAAGAAATGCCTCTGAAAATGGCATTTACAGAGGCACTTAGTGCAAAATGCCCTTAAAAATCTTTTTTAGAGGCATTTCTAAGTAGTGCCTCAAGCAAAATGCCCCTAAAAATATGTTCTCCCATAGTGGTAATGACGGCGAGGTAGCAGAAGTACATCCCGTGATTCCCGTTGTTGCTTGTGAAGAAACACGGGACCGCGTGATTTGAATGAAGAAAAGGCAATGTCAGGTTGTTCCCTTTTTTTCTTGACAAATCAACACGACTTGATTCGGGCATTATTAAGTGGTTGGAAACGCTAATTAGCCAAACTTGCAAGTGCCAGCTTTCTTTTTTCTGCATACAACGTTACATTTTCTTTTCTTTAACAAAAAAATTACTACTAGTACAAGTTGAGCAATTAATGGCTAGATCTTCTTCTTCTTCTTCTTCTTCTTCTTCTTCTTCTTCTTCCATGCGCTCCCATTTGACGTAGAAGAATTAATAACTTCTCCCAGACTTGCCTTGGCTCCTAATTTAGGCAAAAACTCCCAAGGAAATCAAAATACCATGACATACAGCTACATAGCCATTTATTTTTACCGTGTGCATTTTTCCTCATAATTATCCTAACGGTCCCCGCGTCATCCGGACGCGCGACACAGTGGCAATCGCGAGCCATGTCTACCGAGCCCTCATTCGATATTTCTCCTCTCACCGCCGCCACCGCCGGATGACGTTGTCGGGAAAATTCCGTGTGGCTGACGGCGGCGGCGAGCATCTGTTTGCATCCAAGTTGTATGCGGGAGGGTCTAAGAATAAGTACAATAAGGCATAGTCAGCACGCTATAGTGTTTGCTACGTCATTTAAATCCTAGGTGGAAGAAAGAGAAGAGAGGAAAGAGAGCAGAGCGGGCTCTTCTGCAGCAGCCCGCCGGTACGCATCGTACGAGGCAATGGAGCTAGCTTGCAGCCCGCGCAGCTAGCTGTAGACCAGCGTTTGCTTTTTCCGCCCAATCCCTGCATGCAATGACGAATATTTAAATACTTATAAAGCTAACCAAACAGCCAGCTTATAGCCATCCTGTTGTATCATCTTGGCTATAGTGTTTATCTGGCATTTTGTGACTTGATCCGGCAAGGACGACGCTTACCTGTTGTTCCCATGCATCCTGAAAGCGTTGTTGTTGCAGGACTTTTTTTTGGAAGCCCTCGTGTTGTCTCAGGTGGTGGTTGATTTTGTTGATTGTTGTTGTGCCTTGATTGATTCAGCATGGGACTTGGATGCTATGCTTTTTCTTTTCTTTTTAATATTTTGGTTGTGTTCATACTTAATGTTTTGGCGTACTCTCGACATTGAGTTGGTACAGAGTCTGGATGTAACTGATATCTTCTTGATATTAACATATTGTCCTTTACTGGGAAAAATAGTCAATAAATTCCCCTCAATTTTTTTAGTTCATTAGCGAGAGTGTCGGAGTCACCTCTTCTAACATTTTTCAACCAAATAATTCATAACAAACGCATACACCACACACACAGTACTAGTCACGAGTTAATCAAAGAGAAACACCACTTATTCTGTGCAAACTATTAGCCGGTAAACTTCTGGTGGTTAATTTCAGTCACGCAATTCAACTACTCAATACTACAAACAGTATTACATCAACACAAAAATGCCGCCACCTCCACCTGAAGCAGCCCGACATTGGATAGCCAGTCGGGTCCCTGAGTCGCTGTCCTCCGGCTCCTGGCTCAGTCGTTTGCACGCATAGAACAAACAAAATACAACATGTTCATTTCCAACAATAGTACAATACCATGATTGCATACATATCATTTCGCTAGCAACTAAAACAAAGAGCGCTCAAATACACGAAGACGACACTCGTCACACAAAAACCAAACAAAGATCCATTGGACATTCCTTACTCTTGAACATCATACAAGATGAGCTACAACAACACCTATTTTTGTTTCGACACATAGGCAAAAGATTTGCCTCATCTCATTAAATAAGAAGAAGTTTGACGAAGCAAGTCTTGAACCCACCCTTAAGGGTGGCTCGTGGGGAACAAAAAGCCTACTCTCGCGGCATAATACAATTCAAGCGCTTGGCACCCGTGATGACCAAGCCGGGCCTCCTCTCTAATCCTATTAACTACAAAAAGGGGCATCGATGTCGTGGTGTGAAAGATACGCGCGTTTCCTTCATTCCAAATCTCCCAAACCGTGAGCATCACGAGAGACGTGATTGCCTTCTTTCTATATCCATTTGATAGGCAAAGGTGCTCCCACCATTACTTTACCGATCCGGAGGTGTCCCAATCCTCCAAAACTAACACGGGGAGTCCCATCCAAGCCTTAAGCGCGCTCCAAATTCTCAATGAGTATCAACATTAGAAGGTGAGATGCGGTTTCTTGCTCTCTTTTGCATAGTTGACAAGCGCCGCTATTAGGCCAATCTCTCCACATAAGCCGGTCCGAAGTCCAAACCCTATTTTTGGTGACAAGCCGTGCGAAAAACTTGCACTTGGGGGAGCCCAAGTGCCCCAAATCATCTTCATCATGTTGGTTGTGATGACGCCTTCAAATTGTAGCTTTTAAGCCGAGGATGCCGAGTATTCGCGGGAAGGGGTGAGATTCCAAGCGATTGCGTCCGGGGTGTCATCATCGAGGTGGGTGGGATGTAGCTGGGCCCAAAATGCACAAAATTGTTGGAGTAGTTGAACGGTGAAGCCTTGGGAGGTATCGATTTTGTTAACCCAAGTGTTATCTTGCAAAGCTTTGTAAACATTGATCTTCTTGCACAACATTACCTATCAGTGCAGTGACAAAAATATTAGCAAGAGGCTCTACTTATCAGATTGATAGGAAAGTGACTTTTGGAAATCCTCCTACCTAAATAAAAAAAAGTCATTTAAGCTCCAAATGCAGCATCTTCTTCTAACACCCAACAGTAGCAAATATTGTTGTTCTAAGCAATTAAAAACCATGCTATTGGAACAACACTAATTGGAAAATGATGTAAATAGAAAACTAGAGACTTAGGTCATCAATGGGCATGCATATTGCATAGATACTACATAATCAACTGCACAAGACTAACAAACCACTACAAATGTAGGATTGGTGGAATCACGTAAGTGACTTTCCTTGAAATCATGCGCACGCGGGAGAGGAAAAAAAGAGAGGAGAAAAGACCTCGCGCGATCGAACAGAGAGCTCCTGGGCGAGTTTCTCAGCCTCTATTTAATCGTCTGCACTGATGGGCGTCATCGGCTACTTGATGGACGGCCAGTCGTTGAATTCCCCAGGTGACGCTCAACCTCCCATCAAGGAACTTCAGCTCCAGCATCGCCATCTACACCACGCTGATCAACCCGTTCACCAAGCTTGTGTTGCTGGTCACTCCAATAGCAGAGGCGATCGGGGACAGTCTCCATCCATCGGGGTATGTTGTCTGCCTATATGTTGATATACTGAATTTTCGACTAAGGTAATACATACATCTTGCAGCGTTTTTCAGGTCGTACTTTTCAGGTGAAAGTTTCAAAGCCTGTTGTTCCAACATCATTTGTATGCTGTATAACAGTATAAGTATAACTACGAACTCATCGCAGCACAAGCAGCCATACCACGACAAACAAGGATATTGATGCACATTCATCCATCGAGGACATCGTTGAAAAAGGGCAGGGAAATGGCCAGCACGTTGTCCTCTACACAAGCATACACACGTTGAAGTTAAACTTGTCACCGGCGACAGGATACTTGGAGTCGTTCACGCAATCGATGATGCTAGCGCTCGCCACTGCAGGGAGCGGCGGCGACGAAGTCGGTGTGGAGGACCTTTCCTCAGAGAAGACAATGATGTCCGTGGTTCACCTTGTGCAGGTTGTGTCCTAGTTTTAGAATCCTGCCTGCTAGCATTTTAGTTTCCTCCAATTTCTCACCTAATCATTACCGATATGCTAGTAAAAACCGAATAATAACATGGATAGGAATAACAAGGCACAAAGGTTGATTTCTACCTAACTAGCTTGGCATGCAATCAGGTAGCAAATGAAACTAGAGGGGGATATGTATATATAGAAGTTTTCGTCCCACAAATAATTAATGGTAATAAACATATATAACCTTGAGCATGCTGAAATTTGAGGTACATAGAGCATGATAAAGTCTAAACTGCACGGGTACATCACAAAATTTTCTCCCCAAAAAACCATCATGATCAGTTCCAAGAAATTAGTCATCTTTTTTTTTTGAGAATTCCTGGTCTTTTACAGTACAGCTGTAGTATCTGAACTCACGCACAACTCACACCACACACACTCAACACCACACGCACGCCACCTGTGCGTAAGCTAGATCTAACCAGACTATACTAAGCTTCTGAGCCCCGTGAGTCTAGACCTACTGGGAAACCCCTGCGGTGGTGGGCACACCACAATACCTCTGACTGAACCACGGAGGAATTGGCCCAGAAGCAGGAACACTGTTCACATGAACAGTACCGCGGCGCTGTTCACGTGAACAGTGCACCCAGGTGAGACAACCCAGAATTCGCTCCATGAGGAGTCGAACCCGGGCGGGCAGCCTAGCCACTGCTAGTGCTTGCCACTGAGCTAGAGCTCAATCCTCAGAAATTAGTCATCATAACTATGCGGTAGGCACATCACCCTCTCTTCTTTGCTTCCATACAGTTATTGTTTCAAAAGTAAAGGGGAGACATCATATAAGCATGGCCAGATAGATGCAGAATGTATGATAAAAAATAACTGATCTCGTTCTGCATTGGCCTACAACCTAGATAAAAAGTGACGAACGGATACAAACAAAAGTACGTAGAACTTTGTTGTGGTTGCAAGTTCTTGTAAATCTGTAAGATAGATACATGTATGATGAAATAATAGCTAGCTAGCTCTTCCCGCCTAGAGCAGTCAAGCCTATGGAGTATATGGAATTGTGGTTGAAGATTTTCTAGTGAAAAATAATGATTCAAAATTGAGAGATGGGAGTAAACCAGAACAAAATTAGTCCTTCTCCACAATGTCGATGTGCATGGGCATTTGCTGCCGCGGTGTTGCGGAAGGGATCCACTACATGCAGGAAGGTATAGTACTGTACGTGATTACGACGAAGAGGAACAGCGCGTAAACACAAAGCTTTCTTTTACCAGGGAATAAATATGGAATGACCACGGCGAGGGTACCCGTGATACCCGTTGTTGCTTGCCGAGCAGGATCCTTGAAGGAAGCAAAATCACGGTCTACCGTCCCGTTTTTTCTTCTCAAATCAAAAGAGAGCAGGAGCGATCGACTTGATTCGGGCCGAGTGCTTGGGCAGGTTAGCTCGTTTCTTGGACTCCCTCCATCCAAAAATAAGTTTCTCAAATTTGTTCAAAAGTGGAGGTATCTAGACATGTTTCATGTATAGATACATTCACTTTTTGTCAAACTTAAAACACTTATTTTTGGACGGAGTGAGTATCTATCAGCCAAACTTGGCTTGCCACCTCTTCTCAAGTGCCAGCTAACTTTGTTTTCCTGGATAAATCCTTACATTTTATTTTCTTTAACAAAAAATAAAAAAAGTACTGCAAGTTAATCAATTAATATGGTTAGTTTTTCTTCTTATTTTGGCTTGTGCTCCCATGCAACACGCTATTTGAAGCTAAAAGAATCAATTATGTTTTTTTCTCTCTCACGGACTTGACTTGGATTGGCTCCTAATTTTGGCAAATACTGCCAAGGAAATCAAAAATGTTCAAGACATACTGGTTAAACTTAATTACTCCCTCCGATCCATATTAGTGGGCATAGATTTGTCTAAATTCATATGTATCTAGTTAAGTATTTAGACTAGATACATGTGTATCTAGACAAAGTTGTGCCCACTAACATGGATCGGAGGTTGTATTAAATTTATTCATTAGCAGGAGTTTAGCATCACCTCTCCCAACTTTTTGTAATAACCAATAAAAAATGAGATGTTCTCGTGGTGGCACCTGTCGCACACTCGCACCGCGCGTGTATCTCTGAAGCCACGTACTGTACTCCCGTGTGCAATGCATGTAACTCCAAGTCGACGTCCGTACACTTATGTACTTTCAGATGCATCACACGCTTATTTACAGTACACGCCACGCAACTCTAGGTGCACCGTACTTTTGGTACACGCCACGTAACTCTAGGTGCAGTGTCTTGTACTTTTCTGGTACATCGCGCATATTTTCAATTACTCATCTTGTACTTCTAGGTGCACAGCACACGTATTTTAAATTACACATGTGTAACATGTGTGAATGGAAAATTGTGTGTTGTCAAAAAATATTGTAAGATGTGTGAATGGAAAATTCTGTGTTGTCAAAATATATTGTATGATCCGTGTTATCCGAAGTATGTGTGTAGTCTGTGTGCTCGTGTTCTAATTAAAATTGTATTGTTCCAATGAAAATGTGCTTAGGACGAGGCTGCGTGTATTGTTTATTATTTTACTAGTAGAGACGGCTGGTATAAACAGTCGGCTATGATAAAATATCATTGGAGATGGTTAGCTTTTACGGCCGTCTGAGGGTTAGCGTATCCGAGCCTGTTTTGAAAACCGGCTCTAATGTAGCGCTCTATTAGAAACCCTGAGCTTGAGACGGTTGTGGAAACCGGCTGAGATAGGGCTCTGGGGCCAGCTCTAATGTAAGACTGCACTAGTGACATCTTCTACTTCCAGATACAGTGTGCTTGTACTTCCAGGTGAAGTACATGTCTACTAACAACAGTTAAGTGTACTAAACCAGAAGTACTCAAGAAAGTACAAGTACAATCTCCACTAATATTAAAAGCCCCAGCCTGGCTGATCCAAATACTGTCAGCCCTCAGATGACAGCCATCCAATGATCCAGATTACACCAATGATGAGCTCTCATTAAGTCGTACCCCCCATCTCAGAGCCGTCGATCTGATGAAACGAACGGACAGATCTCACCCAATCATGACAGCCACGCGCACAAGAAAATCCTCCTCCTAATCGCTAATCGAAATCGGAAAAAAGTAAGGAAAAAATTTTGCGCCCAACGCCCACCTCCGCCCAACCGCCGCCAGGATACACGATCTCCCAGTCCCACGGGCCACGGCCCTGAGGAGACGAGTCTACGGTGGTCGCCCGCTAGCCACCTCGCCGAACGCCGACGACCCCTCTCCGACTGCCGCCGACCAATCGCCGACCGCCGCCGAGACCTAACGCCGAACGCCGCCGACCACCTCGCCATTCTCGCCCTCGCCAAAGCGGCTGGGTCGCCAGAGCGTCGACCCCTCGACGAGCCCGTCCATCTCGACGACCCCTCGACGAGCCCGTCCATCTCGGCCGGAGCCTGATTCACCGTCATCGGGCCCAGCGGCAAGCCCTACAAACCCCGCACCGCGCTCCACCTCCACTTCCGCTTCCGCCCACTCGCCATCAACCCGGAGTACTGCCGCTGCAGACGCCGACCTCCGCCGAGACCTGACGCCGAGACCTCAAGCGTCGAAGGTATTTGAATTTCCAGTCTAAATTGCGAAGACCACCGAGAGCGACGACCTCTGCATCCCACCGGGGCGACGACCCCTGCAGCCCACCGTGCGAAGACCCCTGCCGCCCACCGCCAGCCACAGCCGCTGCCGTCACACTGCCCGGGCCATGACCGTCCAAGGTACTTGAATTTCTTCCTTCCGCGCGCCAGTCCTCTGCCTGTTTGGGAATTTTCGATCTGCTGTTGGTTGTTAACTTGGGGATTTGCAGATGGCAGCAAGGAGGTAAAGGAGGAGGATCAGAACAAGGTTTCTGCGGCGGAGGGGAAGGATACGGCCAAGGAGGCTGTGGTGGCGACTGCGGAGCTGCTGTGTCTCAGTGGGCTAAGGGAGGAGCTGACTTGCGCTGTAAGGGCATCTCTCAGATCGATTTCTGAGCTTTGGTTTTGTATATAACATTGCATATGGAGATGATAATCTTTGGGTCTGATTAGTGTTTGATGTTAATTGCGCAGATTTGCTTGGACATCTGCTTTGAGCCGAGCACCACACATTGTGGTCACAGGTAGATTTCCATTTGTTTGTTACATGTGACTTGCTTATAAATGTGTAGTACCGAGTAAAGTCTGAGATTAGCATCCATGTTAGCTGGAGTAGACATGAGTATTTGTACTGGAATTTATTGATAGCAACTTTATATCTCACTTCATGCTTTAGCCATCCCTATACCTGTAATTTTGGAGCTCGAACACTGAATTCTTGAACCTCATAACTGTTGCTCCTTCCACTGAACAACTTTTGCATGCAATGCTTAAAACATGCCGCCTCTAAGTGTGGAAAGCGGTGTGCGAAATGCCGTCAGTTAATCTCTATCTCAACCTGATTTGCACGTGTACTCTGTATTTGAAGTGCACTGAACTCTGAATCAGAATTGGTCAGTACAAAGAATTTGTAACTACCTAAATTTTCTGAATTCTGTTCATCATGATGCCTGACCTTATAATTAGTGCCTGATTCATTCCTCTAACTTCAATCTAGGGAAAGTAAATTATCCCAAATTCTATCCTATGAAAAATAAGTTATGCTCAATGCTCAGATGCTATTCTCAATTTTGACCACGAGATGCTATCCTGAAAAATAAATTGACGTCTGTGATTGCTTGATGTCCCATTACTGGATGAGCTCAAATTGTTGGTTAAGAAGATTCCAAAACATATGAATCCTTTCTTTCATGTATATTCAGGATAGGACTCCAGTTTTAGAACATATGAATCCTTTCTTTCATGTAGATATACACACTTCCTTTATAAATCATTTCAACGAGTTATGTGGTTTACCTTCATGCAGGTACACTAGATGACGGCGTATCGATAGGAGCAGTTAAGTACACATCACCTACTATAGCTAGAGGTAAAACATCTCTTGGTACTACGCTGTAACCAACTTGGGCACTTGAGACTTTAGATGCATTTCAGTTTACCTTTTCTTCACAAAAACTTGATGTTGTTGTTTCAGCGTATTCTAAATTTCTCTATTTTGTTCACAAACAGTCAATCGCATATGGAGCATCAACTGGACGAATCTTCTTCACGATCTGCTGGGCGTGCCCCATTTACGGACCTAACAAACAGTTGTAATATTCAGAGTCCTAAATGTCAAAAAAATCTTCTGGTCAAGGGTGGTATGCTCGATTGACGCCTGAACAAAAAGCGGATTATCTACAGAGGCAACGCATCGCCTACAAGCAGAAGAAGGATGCAAACCGGGGTGGCCTTCGGATGGTTGATCAAGCTCAAACATCCCAGACTTCGCTACAGATTTCAGAAGATACCCTACTCAACAAAGAAAACATCTCACAACTTAGTGGTACAAATAATGCTTATTTAGATAAGTTTCCTAATAATGGAGTCTGATAATGTTTTCCCGAGTGAGTCTTCTAATATTTCTCATGTACTCCTCCAGGGATATCCAACATGGACAACCGCCCTGGATCATCGAGCAATCAGATTCCACAGGGTAGCAAAAAACCTGCTGGTCAAGGATGGTATGCTCGATTGACGCCTGAACAAAAAGCGGATTATCTACAGAGGCAACGCATCGCCTACAAGCAGAAGAAGGATGCAAACAGGGATGGCCTTCGGATGGTTGATCAAACTCAATCATCACAGACTTCGCTACAGATTTCAGGAGATACCCTACTCAACAAAGAAAACATCTCACAACTTAGTGGTACAAATACTGCTTATTTTTTTAAGTTTCCTAATAATGGAGTCTGATAATGTTTCATGTACTCCTCCAGGGATATCCAACATGGAGAACCGCCCTGCCTCATCTCCGGATCAGATTCCACAGGGTAGCATAAAACCTGCTGCTCAAGGGTGGTATGCTAGATTGACACCTCAAAAAAAGGCGGATTATTTACAGAGGCAACGCATAGCCCGCCAAGAAAAGAAGGTTGCAAATCATATCGGTGTTAATTCTGTGGACACTAATCAAATATCACCGGCATCTGTAACAATGAGCATACGTACCCAGTTTAGCAACATCACGAACACACAAACAAATGGTACAAACAACCCATTTGATTCATTAGTGGAGATACGATACTTTGCTTTAGTGCCTTACTTATTGCATGTGTGCCTACGTAAAATTGTGCAGGCGTAAGGAGGGTTACTCAGAAGGGTGTCATGCGTGTGGAGGGGTCTCAGAAATCGGCAACAACTGGTACATACACCCCATATCATTTTCTGTAATGGAGTATGGATTAATTGTGTATTTGCTGGATATGTGCAGATGCAAGCACAGAGAGTACCCATCTTCGCACGGCCCGAAATGTTTCATCTAGGTTTGCCGATGATGATAGTGATTGGCTACACAGAAATTCGACTTATGAGCGAGATATGAGATTCGTTCAACAGTTGGAAAATCTATCCAGTTCTGCAGGTTCCAAAAGAACACGTGATTCTTACGAAAAGAAACTACAACATGATAGGGAAATGTACTCATCAATGCCGGGTGAAGAGAAGGAGGTATGGTTGCAGAAGAACCGTCAGTACAAGAAGTCAATTCGGGAAACCAGTACATCATCTCACCACACTGACATTGCTGTTACAACAGCTGGATCCACAATTGATCCAACAGGTATATTCATCTATCTGTTCATATCGATCAGTTCTCTCCGTATATTCATCTATCTGTTCATATCGATCAGTTCTCTCCATATATTCATCTATCTGTTCGTATCGATCTGTTCTTCCTACTCTTATGAATCTTGCAGATGGCATATACATCATCAAGACTGTGACGCTACAGGGATTTTTGAGCCAACTGAACACTATGCTGCACCGAAGGTAAAATAAAATAATGCAGCCATTTATCTACCCCGCTCTCACAAATTATGGACTCTGATAATGCTTTCCCGAGGAGTCGTCTCATTTCTCATGTACTTCTGTAGGGATATCCAACATGGAGAACCGTCCTGGCTCATCTTATAATCAAATTCGACAGAGTATAGAATCATCTGCTAGATTGACGCTTCAACAAAAGGTGACTTCTTTACAGTTGCTACGCATTGCCCGCGATGAAAAAAATGCTGGAAATCATATTGGTGTTAATTCTGTGGAAGTATCTCATGTATCGCCGACTTATGTACATACAAATGGTACAAACAGCCGATTTGATTCAGTTTCTAATAATAGACTATGCTTGTTGCCTTAATTATCTGATGTGTGCCTACATGCAAAATTTGGAGGTGTGAGCAGGGTTAATATTGATCACAAACAGAAGGGTGTTATTTCCGTGGAGGGGTCTAACAGATCGGCTACAAATGGTACTGAATTTTTTGAGCCAACTGAACACTATGCTGCATCGCAAGGTAAAATGGAGTACCTATTTTTTGGACCCTAAGATGTAGTACGTTATTGGTTGTTGTTTCATTTGGTTCATACACATTTACCTATACAGATTTGTCATTGTTCAAACAGGTGATGAAGATTCCGATACTACATGCACTTTTCAGCTAGATGAACAAGACTCATTATTTGAGGACGATGATGAGTCCAGGATTTACCGTGGCCAAGGTAAATTATTTGGATATAAAATTATTGAGATAGATGTATTCTTCTGTTATCAAATTTTTGCGCATGTTTTTTGACCTTCAGCTATTATATCTTGGCAGGAGATGGGTTCGATTCGTGGAGAGTGACAAGTGGTGTTGCTCCGAGTATCCAGAATGTGGATCCTTATGACTACGTGTACCACAATCTACCAACCAAGCATCATGTTTTGAGATCAGTACCGATTGCAAACACTGTGGGGCAAGTAGATCCAATTTGAGGGTCCGGCATTCTGTTGCAGAAATGGAAAGGTCAAGATAGTTACCCCTGAAGTTCCTGCGGAGTTGCGCCGGTTGTTTACAAGTCAGGTTGATGATGATGCAAAATATTTTAGAAAGCACATAAGGTATTTCAACAGCCACTTCTCTTTCACAAGCCTTGCGGTCACCCTCGATCCTAGGGTCAGCAATCGGCGAGAACCGGTGTATATACCTTCTGTGCACACGGGGCATTGTACTATAAGGCGGATGATCTGGTGCCCGGTGGTCAAGGTCCTAGACATCTGCAGCTCTACATCTATGATACTGATGAAACCTTGGAACATAGAGCAAAGCGGTCTCCGATCTTGATATAAATCTCATACGGAAGATTCTAGAGATACTTAAAGACAACCCGTATGTGCAGGTTTTTAAGAGCATGGGCTCTCTTCCAATACAGAAGAATATAAGATTTCATTGAACACGGACATAAGGCTGGACCAACGAAGGTACAATGCTCCTACAGCTTCCCAGGTGGCTGCGATGTGGGTCGAAGGGAGCGATCCACAAAACACTTTTGATAGGCAAGTTGTCTTGCATGGCAAAGGTGATCGTCCCATATACATCAGAGCATACTATGGTTGCTATGATCCTTTGGCATATCCATTATTCTTTCCGGGAGGGGAAACTGGATGGAACCGTTGGATGCCATACGATGGAGAGGCTCCGGTGGTTGAAGAGAACAACGAGGATGGGACCGAGGGTGAGGACTTCCCAGTTCTAGATCGTACTTCAAATGTACATGATGAATCAAACACGGATGATGCAGCAGGTAATTGTCCTGATGCTTCTAACGTGTTCACGTTTTTATTCCTTGATCATTACTGATGAGTTCTTTTTTGAACCGTGTCCTAGATGGTGAAGAGGACCAGGAGGATGGTGACGATGCTGGAAAGTCCAGAAAATTTGTCAGCGCAAGGGAGTACTACTGTTTCAAACTACAATGCAGAAAACACCTTTTTAACATTATATTATTTGGTGCACGCGGCTTCCAGCAATGGGCTGTTGACATGTATATCAAGATGGAGACCATGAGACTTGATTTCTACTCTAAGCCTGAGAATCAGAAACTCATTCGTGCCGATCTATACCAGGTATCAAACGTTCTATATTGAATAAAAAGTTCATCGGCTAGCCTTCCAACAAGAAACCTTTTCCGTTTACCAACTACTGAAGTTTTGATTCATCTGTTTGTTAGGGTGTTGTTGACGTCATGGATGCGGGCGAGACACGTGGTTCTCAGGTTGGCAAGAGAATTGTGCTACCACGGACTTTTCCAGGTGGTGACCGAGACATGCAGGAGATTTCTTGATGCAATGGCGTTAGTCCAGCGGTATGGGAAGCCTGATTATTTCATCACCATGACTTGCAACCCGCACTGGGAGGAGATTACATCCAGGCTTGAACCCGGGCAGACACCGCAAGACCGTCCAGACCTTGTGGCGAGAGTTTATAGGGCCAAATTGCGTAGTATGAAAGAACTTTTGATCCAGAAGAAGTACTTTGGTGAGGTTGCTTCATATGTCCATGTTACTGAGTTTCAAAAGAGGGGGCTGCCACATGAACACATGCTTCTGATCATGCGCTCGGACAGCAAGCTAACAAACCCAGACGAGTATGACAAGGTGATATCAGCAGAAATCCCTGACATGGATAGGTACCCTGTATTGCATGCTCTGGTGGTGAAGCATATGCTACACGGTCCTTGTGGTGCTCTTCGGAAACACAGTCCTTGCATGATAGATGGTGAATGCCGATTTCGTTATCCTCGGCAGTTCTGTGATGCTACGCAGCAAGGAAAGGACTCATATCCTATCTACAGGAGGAGACGAGATGGTCCTATAGTGAAGGTCAGAGGAGCTGAACTGGATAATAGATGGGTTGTCCCATACAACCCTGGTCTGCTTATGCGGTACAATTGTCACATCAATGTTGAAGCTTGCTCTAGCATCAAGGCAGTTAAGTATTTATTCAAGTATATCTATAAAGGACATGATCGTGCGTCATTCTCAGTCGACCCAGCAGCTGATGTAGATGGTGGAGTAATCAATGAGATTAAACAGTATAGAGATGCTAGATTTGTGGGGCCACAAGAGGCGGTCTACAGGATTTGTGCTTTTCCAATGTTCGGTATCTCTCCTTCTGTTCTCCAACTTCAGCTCCATTTGGAAAATATGCAGACTATTGCATTCAAAGAGGGCGATAGTCTACAGGATGTCGTCAGCAGGCCCGCTTCTTCCAGGACCATGCTCACTGAATATTTCAAGATGAACCAGGTGGACCCTTGCGCGAGGAACTTCTTGTACAAAGAGTTCCCGGAGTTCTATAGGTGGATTAAGGGTACCAAGAAGTGGCAGCGAAGAAAACTAAGGGGGCGGGGGCAGGTTGGAAGAATTGTGTATGCGAATCCTGCTGAAGGTGAGAGGTACTTTTTGAGAGTGCTCATGCATCATGTCAGAGGTGCAACATCATTTGAGGATTTGAGAACTGTGCATGGCCAGCGGTGCTCGACTTTCAGAGAATCGTGTGAGGAAAGAGGTCTGATAGAGACTGACAAGTCCCTTGATGACTGCTTGACCGAGTCTGCTACTTTCCAGATGCCATATGCTCTAAGAAGGCTTTTCGCAACCATTCTGGTGTTTTGCGAGGTGACCAAATCCGATCATTGTGGGAGAAGCACCTCGAGGCAATGTCTGAGGACTACCGTCGTAACCACTCCAACCTGGCTGCAGTAGAGCAGATGGTCCTTAGAGACATTAGGGATCTGGTGCACTCCATGGGGAAGGATATAAAATGTTATGGCCTCCCGGATTTGGATCCTGTTGATGACGAGTGTTCTACGGTGAATATAGAGAGGTTCAAGAGGAGTTGTCGGTCATTTTCGACAAAGCCGACGTAAATTTGTTTACAACTCTTAACAAGAGCAGCGTGCTGGTTTTGATGAAATCCTCTCTCATGTCGTCAACAACAAGAGCCAGATTTTCTTTGTCGATGGTCCGGGTGGCACGGGAAAGACGTACCTATACAAGGCTCTCCTTGCTAAGGTTCGTTCCTTGGGCAAAATAGCTATTGCAACTGCAACTTCTGGTATAGCAGCATCGATCATGCCTGGTGGACGCACCGCCCACTCCCGGTTCAAAATTCCAATTAGGCTCACCGACAGCAGCACGTGCAATTTCACCAAGGAGAGTGGTACCGCAAAGCTGCTTGCTAGGGCATCTTTGATAATATGGGACGAAGTTGCCATGACAAAGCGTCAAACAGTGGAGACACTTGACAGGTCCCTACAGGACATCATGGAATGTGATTTGCCATTTGGTGGGAAGGTCGTGGTGTTTGGAGGAGATTTTAGACAGGTCCTTCCCGTGGTGACCCGTGGGACGAGAGCGCAGATCACTGACGCCACGCTACAGAGATCTTATTTGTGGGAGAAGGTTAGGAAGATAGCCTCAAGCGTAATATGAGGGCACAGACCGACCCGTGGTTCTCCAGTTACCTCTTGAGAATTGGTGAAGGGACAGAAGAGACGATCGGTGCCGATTACGTACGTCTTCCAGATGACATTGTTATTCCTATGCTCCCACTGAAGAACCAGTCAACAAGCTTATCGAAGATATCTTCCCGTTGCTTCATGAGAATGCCACATCGGCGGCTTACATGAGCTCACGTGCGATTCTTTCAACCAAGAATGAATATGTGGACGATCTGAATAAAAAGATGATCGTAGGTTTCCTGGCCGAGAAAAGATATATTATAGCTTTGACTCCGTCGAGGATGATGCACACAAGAACTACACAATTGACTATCTAAACTCCATCACTCCAAATGGTTTGCCCCCGCATGTCTTGAAACTCAAAGTTAATTGTCCTGTCATTCTTCTCCGAAATCTCGACCCTCACAACGGGTTGTGCAATGGAACAAGATTGATGATTAGAGCATTCCAACATAATGCAATCGATGCCGAGATTGTTGGTGGACAACATGCTGGATGTAGAGTGTTCATACCGAGGATCCCTTTGTCGCCCTCGGAGGACATTTCACTTCCTTTCAAGTTCAAGAGGAAACAGTTTCCGATCCGGTTGAGTTTTGCCATGACCATTAACAAAGCCCAGGGTCAAACGATTCCAAATGTTGGTATTTACCTCCCGGAGCCAGTGTTCTCTCATGGCCAGCTTTATGTTGCGCTGTCCAGGGGTGTGTCAAGGCAAACCACTCGGATTTTGGCCAAGCCAAATAAAGACATTGATGACACGGGAAAAAGCAAAAAAACATTGTGTACAGGGAGGTGTTGCAGGGATGATTTTATCTTCTTCGAGGCGGTATGTCATATTATTTTGATCTTCTTAATGCATACCTTGTTCATTTCCTTGTTATTTCAATCAGTCCAGCTAATAGTACATATGGTTTTAACTCACACACATACAAATTATCCTTTATTTCTGTAACATGTTCTTTATATGTACCTTTAATTTTGTTCAGCTCACTTACTGGAATTAGGGAACTATCGATGATAGCACTTGATTTGGGTTTTTTAAGTTTGTTTCTGATTCATCAATTTGATGTTTTTAAGACGTCCATAAAACAGACGATCATTTGTTCCATCTGATTCAGCTTCAAACTTCTATCTGCTACTGTAAGGCTTTCCGAAATAGGTATAAAATGTGCTAACAGAAACTATGGTTCGCAATTCAGCATACTGCTTAGTTCACCAAGTATTCTGCAGTTAATATGCACAGATGGAAAATATACTCTGAAACTTGTGACAAGATTTATTTGTACTGCTCATTGTCAAAATATCTGATTTCTGAATGGAGCCTCGCCAGATTTCTGATGCAAATGTTGTAGCATAGCTGTATATACAGTGTACTTATTTCTTTATATCACTCTCTCTGTAAGCTGCAAATTGTACTTTCATTTGGTATCCAATTGCTTTCTGTAGCTCTTACAACATCCGATCAGTACCTACCAAAATCTGATAGTGTTGGTCTTATTGAATCCTATTTTCTAGGACAAGATGGTCATGCCAGTGGCAAATCAAAACAAAGCAGAAGTGAGAATAAGAGCTTCAAAGAGATTGGCATGAAATTCGTCGCTGACGGTACCTGTCACTATGAAGAAAACCATATGCTTGGATAAGTATTTCATGTTTGCGTCTCTCATATGGTCATCTCCTCAAGCCAAGTGGTCCAACTTTTTAATTATATTCCGTACACTATCTGGTTGCTCACACTGAAGACAATAAATTAGATGTTCCAGGTCTTCTTTTTTTTTGACACAGCCAACTTCCACGTATATTCACCACAGAACCACGTACACAGTACATAGTAGAAATACAGTACAAACAGGAAAATACGTAGAGGAGAAGCCAGAGCTGGCACCGAGCACCGCAGCAACGCCGGCGATGAAGACGAAGAGCAGCGACCTCCACCTTGCCACTGCCTGGGAGCATTTAATCCCTTGAGAGACGCCGCCGAGCCTCTCCGCCGCACCGCGACGGAGTTCTTGTCGATGAACAGCCAGGGCAGACGTCCCCCCGGCATCACCACGCCGCTTTGCCACGGCTGCCTTCGGATCCGCCGCAGGAAGGAGCTGAGAAGCTCGTCCAGCACTGGTTTCCGGCCGCCAGATCCGCCGCCACCGCGGATCTGGGGGGAAACAGAGGAACTCGAGCGCCACGCCGGGCCTCGAGCTCCACCAAGTCGTGCGCGCAGACGCCGGGCTCCATGGAGCACCACCGCCGGAGGAGAGCCCGCCGACGCCAAAACACCCACCACCAGCACCACCCCCTCCAGGGCGCCGCCGGCGGGAACACCACCCTACCCTACCATTTGTACAAGCCGGCACCGGGGATCCCCCACCCTCCCGCCGCCGAAGCGGCCGGCGGAGGAGAGGAATCCCACGGCGCGGCGGCGAGCACGCGGTGGGTCGGCGGTGGGCGTCCAAAAATCGCTTTTCGCCTCACTCGAACAGTGACGGGGAGAGAGGGGAAGCTGCGCTTTCCTAATTAGATGTTCCAGGTCACCCTCCATTTGCCCCACTCCTCTCTGTATGACAAATGTAAATGAAGGAAATTGATGTGTCTTGTAGTTTTCTGGAAGGAATTTCTCATGAGCTGATTTAACTTTTGCTGAATCTAAGAAACTACATTTTTATGTTGGGTTCGTCTTCGTCATATTTTCACTTCACTTTGATATTTTCAGCAAAGTTCTTAGCTATTTTGACCATACTTAGGTGTACCAACTTACTTCTGTTACATCACATGATATTTTCAGCAAAGTTCTTAGCTATTTTTTTTATTCTTTAACACAACAGTACTCGGTGTCAACACTCAGTCTGAAAACTACAAGATGCTTGCATTGAGATGTATCTGAAGACGATTACATTACAATGATGGAAATCAATTAATGATGCCCAGTGGACGTTTTCTAGATGTAATTGGCTGGCATCAAAATTATTATTTTTTACGGCAAAAACAAGCACCAAATGCTGAAACTGATGCAGGGTACATTTAATTTGTAGGCGCCCGAATCAAAGATTGGTCACACTAACTAATTGCCGCATAAATTCAAAAAAAAACTAATTGCCACATCATTGCCCGCCATGGCTGTGTGGCTTTATTATTAGCTTGTCATATACGAATTTTGATTTAATATAATATATGTATATAACTTTTGGTGTATTTTCAACATACAAAATACGTGCATTGCACGTGCACGATTACTAGTAGTTTCTAAAGCAAAAAAGCTTGTTAAAATCTATCAACATGATAGTTTTAAAAATCCCGATGTGGAAAATACAACGGTGAAAACAGTTCATAGTTCGAAAATGATATTTTATTTTAAATTTTGGATTTGGAAAAAAATATGTTTGTACAATATACACCTTCCCCGCCGGAAGGGAAAAATCTCACCAAAACTCTCTCCTTGCGACGCTGGTAAAACTGACACACACCATATGTCAAAAAATGGAGAGAAAACTAGAAACATAAAAAAAGAACCGACATTTCTTTTATTAATTTCGCTAATATTTCACAACAAGTTTTTAAAAACAAAATGGACAGCAACCAGGGACGGACCTAGGACCAAGGTAACCCGGGCTCCAGCCATGGGCCCTTTTACCAAAATCCCAGGGATAAAAAAGTACTTTTGTTAGAACCTGTTCCTCATAGAAGACGATGATGGCTGTGGTTCACCTTCTGCACGTTGTGTCCCTAGCTAGTGGGAGAATCCTGCCGGCTAGCACTTTAATTTACTCCAATTCTTACGTAAATATAGCAAATATAATAGTACAACCGAATAATAACATGGAGGGAAATAACAAGGCACAAAAATTGGTTCCTGCCTAACTAGCTTGGCATGAAATCTGGTAGAAAATGAAACTAGACGGGGATATACATATATAGAGAGAGAAGATTTCGTCTCATAAATAATGAATGATAATAGAGATATATAACCTTCAGCAGGCGGGAACTTGACGTACATAGAGCATTGTAAAGTCTAAACTGCATGGGTACATCACAAAATTGTTCTCCACAAAAGCCATCATGATTAGTTCCAGGAAATTCGTCATCATAATTGTGTAGTAGGCATATCACTCTCTCTTCTTTGCTTTCATCCAATTTTCGTTTCAACAGGATAGGGGAGACACCATATAAGCATGCCGAGATAGATGCATAATGCATGAAAAAAATAACTGATATCGTTCTAACTACAATGGCCGAAACAAGTGAAATAACATGAATACTGTATGATATATGGTATGTACGGTTTAAGGTGGATAAAAAGTGGTGAATCGATATAAATAGGAAGGAGAACTTTGTTGTTGTTGGAAGTTCTTGTAAACTCCATATAAGATAGATACATGCAGGATGAAAAACTAGTTAGCTAGCTCTATGCGGGTTGAGAGATGGGAGGAAACCAGAACAAAACCAGAACATGGAGGAATGCTTCAGTGCGCCGCCCCAAATTCTATTCGCTGGAGTTGAGCGGAGCTGTACTCGAGACTCTGGAGCCGATTGCAAGCTGGAGCGGAGCGGAGGTCGAGACTCCCGGAGCCAGCCTTGTTGGGCTTGGCCCATTACTGTTTGTAAACAGCGAAAAGAGAAAGAAAATGGTGGAACCAGCGCGACTCGAACTCGCAACGCACGCGTAAGAGGACGGACCTCTTAGCCACTGGGCAATGCTAATGGTTACGTTCGTGTATCATTCTTTTCTGCTTTGGGTTTTGGGTGTTGGGCTTTCGTTTCTTTTTTTTCGTTTTATTCTTTCTTTCATTTATTTATTTTTTGTTTCTTTTTTATTATTTAGTTTCTTTTCCTTTATTTGAAAAATATTCTTTCTTTCATATATTCAAAATCCGAACCATTTTTGTTTCTACTTTTTTTCTGAACCATTTTCAAAGTTGGTACCAATTTATGAACATTTTTTCGTGAACCATTTTCAAATTCTTCAACCATTTTCAAAATTCATGAACATTTTTTGGTGAACCAATTTCGAATTCATCAACCATATTTAAATTTATGAACATTTTTTCGTGAACCATTTTCAAATTCTTCAACCATTTTCAAAATTCATGAACATTTTTTGGTGAACCAATTTCAAATTCATCAACCATATTTAAATTTATGAACATTTTTTCGTGAACCATTTTCAAATTCTTCAACCATTTTCAAAATTCATGAACAATTTTTGGTGAACCAATTTCAAATTCATCAACCATATTTAAATTTATGAACAATTTTTCGTGAACCATTTTCAAATTCATCACCATATTTAAATTTATGAACAATTTTTCGTGAACCATTTTCAAATTCTTCAACCATATTTAAATTCGTGAACATTTTTTGGTGAACCGATTTCTAATTCATCAACCATATTTAAATTTATGAACATTTTTACGTGAACCATTTTCAAATTCTTCAACCATATTTAAATTCATGAACATTTTTTGGTTCAAATTCATCAACCATAACTAAATTTATGACCATTTTTTCGTGAACCATATTTAAATTCATGAACATTTTTTGGTGAACCAATTTCAAATTCAACACCATATTTAAATTTATGAACATTTTTTCGTGAACCATTTTCAAATTCGTCAACCATATTTAAATTCATGAACATTTTTTGGTGAACCAATTTCAAAAAACGAAAATGATAAAACAAAAACTAAAAATGAAAAAAGGAAACAAAAAACAAAAACAGAAAAAGAAAAAGGAAAAAAGAAAATAATGAAAAAGAAACAAAACATTTTATAAAACCAGAATCATTTTCAAAAAACCAGAACCAGTTTTTCTAAGAAATGATTTTTTCGACCTCCTCCAAATCATTTCAAATTTTGTACACATGATCTATCAAACAAACATAGACATAATGTGAAGGTTTTACATTTTTTAGAAATTTCTACAATTTATAGTGCCTCACTGAAATTTAGTTTGAAATCTCCATCTTTAACTTAAAGGGACGGTGTAAACTTCCAATTTTCAGTTTTTCTTTGGTTTTTATGTTTACTACATGTTAGACACCATGTACAACAAATTTGGGGTCATTTGGAGATGGTCGAAAAAAATCAACTTCTTTCGGACAGGCCGTCTGGTCACTTAAACCAGTTTTTCTAAGAAGATGATTTTTTCGACCTCCTCCAAATCATTTCAAATTTTGTACACATGATCTATCAAACAAACATAGATATAATGTGAAGGTGTTACATTTTTTAGAAATTTCTACAATTTATAGTGCCTAACTGAAACTTAGTTTGAAATCTCGGTCTTTACCTTAAAGGGACGGTGTAAACTTCTAATTTTTCAGTATTTCTGCCACCTTTTGGCCATGTGCATCCACATGCAACACACCTATCTTTGTTGCATGTTGACCTAATTATAGACCGAACTAGGTCTACCAGTGCCACCTTTGGGCCATGGGGATGCACATGCAATAATCTGTCCATATTGCATGTTGTGAAACCACAAAAATTCTAGGGTTGCATGTTGAGTGCCACTCCTAGCCATACAGTTCGTCACCTATGGGGTATGTGGATCCACATGCGACACTCCTAGTCGTCTGGTTGTACATTTCTCTTTATGGGGACACGTGGACCCACAAGCAACTATCCTAACCAGCTAGGTTTATCCTTGTCTACCTTTGTTGCATGTGCACCCTTGCCAGCTATGTCTTCCCCTACCATATTTAGGGCTTGTGGACCCAAATGCAACAGTAATTATGGCCATCTAGCTTTACATCTATCACCTTCGGGGAATGTGGACCCACATGCACCACTCTCAAACATCTATATATCACCTTTTGGCCATGTAGACCCACGTGTAACTCTCTCAGCCAACTAGGTCTACCCCTACCAACTTTGGGCCATGTGGATACACATGCAACTACTCTTTACCAAATAGGAGTGTTGCATTTGGGTCCACATGGCCCAAAGGAGGTAGGGGTAGGGGTAAGGCGGTAGGTATACCTACATTTGGTATATGTGAATCCATATACAACACTCATAACCATATAGTTGTACATTTATCACCTTTGGGGCATGTGGACCCACATGCAGCGCTTGTAGCCATCTAGTTGTACAACTGCCGTATTTGGGGTACGTGTACCGACATTCAACTATTATAGACAGCAAGGTTTACCTCTGTCTACCTTGGTTGCATGTGGACCCTTTACGAGCTATGTCTATCCCAACCACCTTAGTAACATGTGGACTACATGCAGCAGTAATTCTGACCATCTATATATCACCTTTAGGCCATGTAGACCCACGTGTAACTCTCTCAGCCAACCAGGTCTACCCCTACCACCTTTGGGCCATGTGGATACACATGCAACTACTCTTGGCCAAATAGGAGTGTTGCATTTGGGTCCACATGGCCCAAAGGAGGTAGTGGTAGGGGTAAGGCGGTAGGTTTACCTACATTTGGTATATGTGAATCCATATACAACACTCATAACCATATAGTTGTACATTTATCACCTTTGGGGCATGTGGACCCACATGCAACGCTTGTAGCCATCTAGTTGTACAACTGCCGTATTTGGGGTACGTGTACCGACATTCAACCATTATAGACAGCAAGGTTTACCTCTGTCTACCTTGGTTGCATGTGGACCCTTTACGAGCTACGTCTATCCCTACCACCTTTGTAACATGTGGACTACATGCAAAGTAATTCTGACCATCTATATATCACCTTTTTGCCATGTAGACCCACGTGTAACTCTCTCAGCCAACTAGGTCTACCCCTACCAACTTTGGGCCATGTGGATACACATGCAACTACTCTTAGCCAAATAGGAGTGTTGCATTTGGGTCCACATGGCCCAAAGGAGGTAGGGGTAGGGGTAAGGCGGTAGGTATACCTACATGGTATATGTGAATCCATATACAACACTCATAACCATATAGTTGTATATTTATCACCTTTGGGGCATGTGGACCCACATGCAACGCTTGTAGCCATCTAGTTGTACAACTGCCGTATTTGGGGTACGTGTACCGACATTCAACTATTATAGACAGCAAGGTTTACCTCTGTCTACCTTGGTTGCATGTGGACCCTTTACGAGCTATGTCTATCCCTACCACCTTTGTAACATGTGGACTACATGCAGCAGTAATTATGACCATCTATATATCACCTTTAGGCCATGTAGACCCACGTGTTACTCTCTCAGCCAACCAGGTCTACCCCTACCACCTGGAGTAGTTGCATGTGTATCCACATGGCCCAAAGGAGGTAGGGGTAGGGGTAAGGTGGTAGGTATACCTACATTTGGTATATGTGAATCCATATACAACACTCATAACCATATAGTTGTACATTTATCACCTTTGGGGCATGTGGACCCACATGCAACGCTTGTAGCCATCTAGTTGTACAACTGCCGTATTTGGGGTACGTGTACCGACATTCAGCTATTATAGACAGCAAGGTTTACCTCTGTCTACCTTGGTTGCATGTGGACCCTTTACGAGCTATGTCTGTCCCTACCACCTTTGTAACGTGTGGACTACATGCAGCAGTAATTCAGACCATCTATATATCACCTTTAGGCCATGTAGACCCACGTGTAACTCTCTCAGCCAACTAGGTCTACCCCTACCAACTTTGGGCAATGTGGATATACATGCAACTACTCTTAGCCAAATAGGAGTGTTGCATTTGGGTCCACATGGCCCAAAGGAGATAGGGGTAGGGGTAAGGCGGTAGGTATACCTACATTTGGTATATGTGAATCCATATACAACACGCATAACCATATAGTTGTATATTTATCTATATGACCTACTAGATATTTGGAACCACATGCACCGACACTCGACAACTTGACCTAGAACTATCATATGGATACTACAACATAAAACATAGCTAGAAGTGTTGCATGTGGGTCCACATGACCTAGAGATGGTTAGATGTGGCTATGAGTGTTGCATATGGTTCCATATGTCCCAAATGTGCTATATACACTTATATGACCTACTGGAGAGTTGGAATCACAAGTACCGACACTTGACAAATTGATCTATAACACTCATGTGGGTCCTACAACATAGCTAGGAGTGGCATTTGTGGGTCCACATATCCCAAAGAAGGTGGTAAGATTTGGCTATAAGAGTGTTGCATGTGGGTCCACATGAGCTAAAGGTTGTAGATAAATATGACCTACAGAACATTTGTAACCACATGCACTGGCACTAGACAGCTTGACCTAAAACTATCATGTGGGTCCTACTACATACATCATAGCTAGGAGTGTTGCATGTGGATCCACATATCCCAAAGGTTTTAAGAAAAAACTATGATAGTGTTGCATGTGGATCCCCATGTCCCAAAGGAGATAGATATACAACTAGATATTATGTTGGACTTGTCAAAAAACTTCGTCAAGGATGTGCATAATTTGGTTATACTATATTAGTGAAAAATAAAGATTCATTTCTAGCAGGTCAAACAAAATCACTTGCTTACAATGGATCCGTTTTGGCTATGTTTAGCACTCATTTCTGTAACAGTGATCTTTTGAATTTTGCGAGATGAACATATTTTTTTCTCCAGACTAGATAGATCAAATTAGGCATGAATGCAATGCTATGTTGCATTTTGGTAATATTTTTATACCTTGTTAGTTTTTTAATATAAAAATGATGGGAACAATAGCAAACTGGCAATTATGTGAATTTAAAGGTTGGATATTGTCTTCTCAATTTTACTACATAACTATATAGGAACATACGTTTTGTGCTATAACTACATAGGAATATTATGGTCATCTCCAACTTTTTTCGAGTGGCGTGATGTCTACTATCACAGATATTCATGAACCATGATGTTTTGTCTGGCGTGTCATCTACTCATTGGACCGACATCGAATGGGGTAGACCAATTGGATTTGCTCATTGGTTGTGTAAGAGTGTAATGATAGGCCATACAAGCACGTTAGAATCTGAAATGGAGTCTCGGTTGTTACGAGATTCGTTACACGTGTCAAAATACCCTTTTTCGGCACATTAGGAATATCTTGGACTTGTAAAAAAAGTACTTGTGAGCTATGCCTAATTTTGGTAATACTATCCTAGGAAAAAATAATGAGTTATTTCAAAGTCGTAAAAAACACTTTGCTATAATTATCAAGTTTTTCATAAAAATGGGTTCATCTATATGTTAATTTTTAAAAATTAATTTTGAATGATTTCGTTTTCAATTTCAAAATCAAAGAATCGTGGTTCTCTGTATAGCTAGGACACGGCATGACCGCACCCAGCATCCGGCGCGTACACTGGTGCGTCCGGCGCCACTCGTTCCTGGTCGTCAAGCATCTTTGTCGCCTCGCCGTCTCAAGATTTTCGTCAGTTAACGTGGCTTAACATTCATATGGGCTATGATTCTGTTTCTATCGTAAACAGATGCTTAACCCAGTGGCATTGATCTCCCTGTCCTGCGCTCCTGTGGACACAGGTTCGAATCCTGGCTTTGACATATTTTTCTACAATTTTCCGTCTCGCGACTCTGCTCTGCTCAGGGCTCGCGACTCGGCTCTGCTCCGGAGTCTCCAGGTCGGCTCCTCAATCTGAGACAAATTCCGGAAATCTCCTGGTCAACTCCTGAATCTGAGACGTGGATATGTTTAGGGGCGGCGCACTGAAGCAGAAGTGTAGAACATGATTCAGACTAGCATTCAGGCTAATGTATGTATTCTCAGACAAACAACATAAGTATGAGTAGGCGAAGGCAATGCTGCCAGAGGGCTTGCAGTGTCAGCCATGTCTTCTGGGAGGCCGAAGTAACATCTACCTCAATTTCAGTGCCGAGAGCCCATGGTTGTTTTTCCATAGTAGGAGTACTTGCCAATTGGAAGAAGTAACTAAAAACGAGCGCTAAAAGACAAAGATGTATATATGTTGATCCGCTGTTATGGTCTGTGCCAAGGAGAGACCGACGCCGATCGTCGCGTAGGAAAATGACATTACCGCAGCGAGGATCGACAACCATGCAATCTCTACGAAACTGGGGAAAAGAAGATCTGCGAGATACCAAGTACAGGATATTATTCCAGGCAAGTGTGACTATTCTACCAAGAAAAAAGGCCCCCGCGTCGCTCTCGCGAGGGCGACACGGGCGGCGTCCCAAACCCTAGCCGCCCCGAGCTCCCTCCTCCCTCCCCCGCTCCTCCCGTCGTCGCCTGAGGACGCCGCCGGCGCTGCGGCTGAAGGTGGCGGCGGGATGCTCCCTCGCGTGTGTGGGTGTGGTGTTGCGTGCGTGCGTGCGTGTGTCTCGCCTTGGTGCGCCAAGGTCTCCTCCCGCCTTTCTCGTTTGAGCAAGGCGCCGTGCTCCGGCGTCGACCTCTCCCCGACCTCTCCCCGGCCCCTGTGGATCTGACGGACGGCCGGCAGAGGGCGTGCGCCGCCTCTCCGGCGGTTGGCCGGCCGAGGCTGTGCGCCGCCTCCCGGTGGTTGGCCGGCCGAGGCTCGGTCGTACTGCGCGCTGGCCAGTGCTGGTCGTGCGGCTGCCAGATCCAAAGCCCGTTGGGCTGGATCTGGGCTGGGCCGGGCCAGCCCATCGTCCATGCGCGGGTGCAGGATCCCTACAGATCCAGGTTGGATGCGTTCGCTGCCTCTCCGAGGTCGAACCTGCGAGGTCTTGCCGGAGTTGCCCCAGTCTCCATGGTGCTTACCGTGAGGCTTCAGATCCTGAGCTGCGGATCTCGATCTGGGCTGGGGCGGTCCAGGCCGTGTAGACCTGCCCGTGGGCTGGGTTTCGCTTTGGCGTGCTCTTTCCGGTGCTCTGAGTTGGGTCTAGTGCACTGTGTCCCGAGGTGCGTAGGCCGGTGGCTGCGTCCTTGATGTCTTTTCCGCGTCCTCGTGGCGGCGGACGGCGTCTGGTTTTGGATGGGTCTCGGTGAAAACCGCAAAATGGTAGCGACCATTGCCAGCGATGACTACACCTCCGGTGTCGTTCCCCCTTGTTGAAGGCATCGCTGTGAAGACCCCTCCTCTTTCTAGACTGCCGATCTCCGCCTCTCCGCCCCAGCTCGCTTTCCCCGGTGTGTTCGTTTAGTGAAGATTTCCCTCGCACCGGCGTGTGAATCACCCTCTGATCTTTCCGTCGTTGCTGCCCTCGTTTGGGCAGCGGTAAGGTCATGATCTAGGGTTGGTATCATGGGGTTTGGGTGAAAGCTTTGCAGGACTTGTTTCTGCCGGTAACGACGACGTTTTGAACGCCGTCCACCTCCTTGGAGGCGTTGCTGCAAGCCCTCGCCTTTGGATTCCCAATCCCTGCTAGGTTTCTTCCCCAATGGCGTGTCGTGAAGGTGGCGATGAAGGTGCGGTGGAGGTATGTTGGTGTGGACTTCTTCGATGTCGTCTCCGTGCAACAGAAGACATGGTGCCTCCCTCGGATCAAGCATTCTCCTTTAGTTTTGTGCTTCATTTAATGTTGCTTGGCTGTACACCATGTTTGGGTTTCTCTGTTACTGTGAGGTGTGAGTGTGTGGTGTGCGTGTGTGCTGTTGCTGGCGTAGCCAGCTTGTTCTTGTAAGTTGTAACTCTTAGCCGGTTGTTGGCTTCGTTAATTCGACATTTTCTAGTAACTTCGCTGATATTTCACAACAATTCTTTTAAAACAAAACAAAATGGACAGCAACCAGGGACGGACCCAGGACCAAGGCAACCCGGGCTCCAGCCATGGGCCTGTTACAAAAATCCCACGGATAAAAACCTACTTTTCTTAGAGCTAGAGAAGGCTAAGCCCACGCAGTCCACTATCTATGCCTGGGTGTGGGCCGATTCTAGCTGCACCCCCGTCTGCAACTATTAATAATGGGATCACCCCTCAAAAAGAAAATATGAATAATGGGAATTACCAAAATACATAATTTACGAAAATTCCATCGTCAATATTATATATACTTCTTCTATACTATCTTCTTACTATTAAACTAGTGAACGTGCACGTGCAACGCACGTATCATAATCTAAATAAAAAACATCTATATTTAAATTTATTTTTATTTTAGCGAGTTTTTTACCAAGTCATTTAAATGTATCTAATACCCAACGATTTATTTGCAAATCTGTCAATTACGATGACATAAGGGTAATGTATTAGCACACAAAATAAACTGAAAAATGTGGCTTACTCCAGTAAAGAGATATCAGTTTGTTAATTGGCATACAGTGAAGGAAAAAAATGATTGTAAGATGATATCAACTTCTGATGGTGCGTTAAATGCTTTTGATTTCTTAGAGGGTCTATCCATAAGCATACAATCCGTGTGATTTGTGTTGATTTGGGCTGAATACCCGTGCGATTTCACGAAAATAAAGAAAAATAGATAAACGTAGGGATCAAACAATTGTTTTAATTTAGACAAAGTTGTCAAACATAATGGTGTGTGTTATCTAGTCATACCAAAATTACCACTTATCTGTACGATCGTCTTTCTTTCTTGGCACATTATTCGAACTTTAGCAAATCAAACATATGGTCCTCACATACCGTGAAAGATTTTGGCAAATAAAATAACTCATTCATAAATAGTGAGTATAGTGCAATGACTCTGTTTGTGTCTCCTTATTCTTTGGTGACAATGAACAATGATTTTGTGACTTCAACACTCATAAAAGAAAACAAATATGCTATATACATGAGAAAAATTGATTTAACATAAAATGCCTCGCTTCATTAAATTTATCCCACGTATTACATATATTTGCTAAGGACATGTTCATCAATAACCAGTAGCTTCAGTTTTTCATATATGCATTGAAATTACGCTACCAAACTTCAACTCAATGTTCAAAAGCATGTCATCTGTCTTCTTAAGAGGGATGCAGAAAAAACACATAACCAGCTAAGTGTGAACTTTTACTTAAGCTACATATGTTAAACATTCCATATCGGTGCTTAGTTGTGAGCTTTCTATATGAGATGGATCATGGGAATACTACTTCCAGCGAATACAAATGCTGATAAGAATAATACATAAATTGGCATATGAATCCACCCTCCAGTGTTGATGAAGTCCCTGGTAAACTACTAATCAGTTTGATTCCTTTGATCAACAATTTTCAAATCATTTCACCTGAAAAGAAATGTAGATATCTTGTATATATTTAAGGGGTTAAGAAACCCAAATTTAATGGCCTCCATCACCTAGGTGTCGGCATCAGCACCACATTGACAGACAACAAGTAGAGCCTGCGAACTGAGCTGAAAAATGGTGGACAGAGGACTCCCCTTCACGATGTGCAGGTTCGGCTGCAACACCACACTCATCTCTACCCTTTTGTGCTCCAGCACCATGGCTAGCTTCGCACCTAATCCAATCACCAAACAGGCTCAAGAAATTCTTCAATCCGCCATTTAATCCTTATTAGAGAGGACCAAGCCGATCTGGACCATGAAAGCACACAACTTGAAGCCTCCAGGAAGATTCAGAGGAGCGCCACAATGCGACACTCGTCTCCAAGCCCATGCGCTTCTCTACTGCAATCAGTATCGATATTGCAGATTAGAATTCCATTAACGTGACCAGCATGTCTGCCTCTGTGGACTCTCACGACAGAGGACATGAGCATATTCAGGACCACACACCCTGAGGGCCACCCGGCTAGCCAACTCCAGCGCTGAACGCCTCGGGGATATGTTAAGAAAAGCGGTGGGAAATCATAATGTCGGACGGAGGCGACAAAGACGGCCACAACGTCCTTGGCCGAGGCTGCGCACGATCCGCAGGTGAGCAGCGTAGCGAGCGACGGTGTGCAATCTTTAGCACCGGAACACACCCGAAATCGGACTGGTACAACTTCGTCATGGAGATCGACGCCGGCGGCTCTTCTAGGGCCAGCGGATGTGGTGGCGCACAGGTACACAATTTTCGGTGGAGGGGAATTGGGGACCGTGGGTTAATTCACAGGACGTCGAGGACGTGCAGAAGAGTGTCTAGTGCGGATGCTAAGGACAGCCGGAGCTCCAGGGTCGGGGCAGCGGCGGACGACTCCAGGGCAGAGAGACGACGCTCGGCCGCTCGGGGCTGCCTCGTCTCGGCTCGCAGCGCAGGTCAGGGCGGCGGCGCGGACGTCTCCAGGGAAGAGAGTAGGCGCTCGGGGCGGCGTCGTCTCGGCGGGTAGTGCATGTCCGGGCGGGCAGGCAGGTCGAGGCATAAGGTGTCGGGGTGGAATTTCTGGCGGCGAAGACGGCAGTGGACATATAGGAAGGCGTCACAGGCCGGCGTCCGATGCCTTTGCCGCGTCGGTGCCCTTGCGGCCTGCGGGTCACGCGCCGGGACAGATCAGCGAGGGAGCTGGGTAATAAGAGCATGGCGGTGCGACGGAGGAGTCTAGAGTTCAGGAATCAGCAGCAAGACCGAGACACGGAGACAGGGAGAAGGAGTTTGCTTCCTGGACTGTTTTTGATTTGGGCCGATCGGAACGTTTATTCCTTTCCTATTCTCCGTCCTGTACGAATCATATCGAGGGTATCCGATTTGGGCATATCTGGATCGTTGATTGAAAGTTGAACGGACAAGATTTAAAGTGTTTGGTGCTCGACATCGGGACAATCTGGATCATTGATTGAAAGTTGAACGGACAAGATTTAAAGTATCCCAACATGTTTGCTCTTTTAATAATAGTATAGAAAAGAGCAAACATGTGTTGTGATGTGTTGATACATTAAATTTAATCCGTTCAATATCTGATCAACGGACAAGATCCTTCCAATCCACTTTTTACCTTTTTACCCTCCCACCAAATCACCTATTACAAGCAAAATGCCACGGTACCCTTTCGTTTCTTTTATTTCTCTCCCTAACCGAACACCCGTCCGACAACCTTATCCGTCGCCGCCCTACCATCCCATGTGTCCGTCGCCCACCAGCCGTCGTGCCCATGACCAATCTAACACAGCCCCTGCCGCCACTGTTCTCCGCTGCCAGCGGCCCAGCCGCCTCCTCTCCACAACGCCACGCCGTGCCAGCTCCTTCCGTCCCAATCCTACTGCCCCGCAGAGCCAGCTAGGCTCGGATGCCATGGTAGCTGTACTGCTACTACTCTGCAGACGATGGGTGATTCCTGCAGAAGAGGCGGCATCGTCGAGCGTGCAGAAGAGGTGTCATCCTCGAGCGGAAAAGTGGAAAAAGCGAGCGATGGGGACCCAAGGAGAGAGAGACGACCTGATCTTGCAACAAACCAACGTCACGTCGTCCACAATGTCCAGCCAGCTCAAGCTTGGGGACCCCGTGAGGACGGGGAACCGGCCATGGCTGCCAGCGGAAGGTCAGGTCGCGGCCATGACGGACGACACGAGCTCGAAAATGGCCGTGGTAGCTCAGGCTCACAACCATGGCGGCCGAAATCCAGCCAGCAAGCTAGGCATCGGGAGTTCGAGTGAGCGATTTGAGGAAGCTACGGTCGTTTCCGTCCTTGAATCGATGGATGAACTAACCAGATGCGAAAGTGAGAGATGGGGAAAGTGGGCATGTGGGTGAGTGGGTCCCATGGGCTACTGATACCGTTGGCTGAAAATTGCACTATACTGAAATTTCGCCTCAAGGTCAAATTTGTGGATTTTCATGTACGAGGCTGTTTTTGTTATGAAGGAGATGAGTCACTGTTGCGGCTTCTTTTGCAGAGCTTAGCTGATTTGAAAGATAGAAGAAAATATTCATTGGTATTAACTGGTAGATAGATTAGCCTGTTGGGCTACTAAATATTACTCCTGCTATGTTTGTTGTTGTAAGTGTTTTGACAGACATATATAATATATAAAATTTCAACCATACTAATGAGAACATCGCATTTTAATTTATTTTATCCCGTCAATATTATGACTCATAACTTGGAAATATCAAACATTGGCACATGTTGACTATAAAATTGTGGCCGCGGTGGAAGAGATTGGCTCTCATACAAAATGTTGCACATACAAATGTTGCACCATTTAAATATCATTTGATATGATATCTTGCTTCCAAGACAATTGCCTGTCTCGCATTTAAATTTTATTCTAGATTTCGTGAAATTTCACTGACCATTGTGCTTGACTTTTATGTTCCAGAATAAGGGTTCTATATATTGCGACACTCCCGCACGTTATCAGGTTCGAGCAGCCAGCATTGGTGATGCAATATCAAGGAACAAGGTATATACGAAGATATTTTTTCTCCCGTTGCAACATGTGGACATGTTTGCTATCTTATAACAAATTATGAGACGTGCGATTGCACGTACACGTGTAGTCTATACTACTATTAAAAGAGCAAACTTGTGTTGATACATTAAATCTGAGTCTTTCAATATTTGGCCAACGGTCCAGATCGCTCCAATGTTTAACAACTCAACACATCTTTTCATTTCATGATAATTACGGGATTTGCCACCGCTAAAAAACAAACGGTTCGCGAGCGCCGGCCACCATCGTCAGCCGAGCGCCACCGGCCAGCTCCGGCCTAGCCAATAGCCATGGTGACCGTGGGTAAAGGCGGCGGAGATACCTTGCTCCGCGCAGCTTCTCAGCCACGCGGCAGAGCTTCTCGGCCACAGCCGGGTGCGTCATGGCCATGGCGGCAGAGCTTCTCAGCCACGGCTGGGTGCGGCATGTCCATGGCATGGTGGCGGGGCTTCTTGGGCATGGTTAGGTGTGTCTTGGATGACGAAGCGGAGATCGGATCCAACACGAACTGCCTTCCTCCCCCAACACTGTCGTCTCGCCCCATCTTCTGCTCAAGCAAGCCTCCCCTACCGAATCAGGCAGGGAGGCACCCGATCCGGCGACGTACCCCTCCGGCCTTCAGTCCTTACTCCTCGCCACAAAAGGATCATATCCCGTCCTCGCGCCGCCATCCTTTACCCATACCCAGTCCCCAATACATACCGACGAGCAGCTCCACCACGATACCGCCGACAGTCCGTCCACCGTCTCGCCCAGATGGGGCTCCCATGCTCACACATACTTCAAAGCTTACCCCATGGCGTCCGTGCCAGTCCCGCCGAGCCGCCAATCCGCGTTGCGTTCGCGAGTCGCGCGACCTCCGTGACTGCCTCCGATCCGCGTGGGCGAGCGAACTCCGTTTCAATCCACGCGAGCCAGCATGCGGCCAGAGCCTGCACGAGGCGAGCAGCAGATGTTTTCAGAACGAGAGAGCCTGCACACGAGGCCAGCGAGCTCCACGCACCGAGCAAACTTTCTTCAGGTTCGCCGTCATCCTTTACCTCTTGATCTTAACTTCTTTAGGATGCTATACTGTGTTCCTGTCCCACGCCACAGCGAATACCGGCCGCTCCCCTCGACCGGGCGCGACGACGACCCCGCCGAACCACTCCCCGCGCGAACGCCATGGACTGGAGGCGGCGGCCGTCTCAGCAGCGACACGGATTTAGGTATTTCTGAAGTTCTTCATTCAAAATATGAAATTGTTGAATTTGTTAAAACTTGTCACGTTGATGTATGGATCTGAAAAGCTGATGCCATCTAGACTATTGCTATTACTGTGAGCTGCTTTCCCACTCCCTGCACAACCAAGCACAATTGTGAATGTGAGTACAGAAGCATTACTGAAGATGATCTGAGTACAGACAGTGTCTACTTACATCAGCTGCTCTTCAGAGTACTTTGTGTGGAGCTCGCAGCACCTGTTCCAGGACTTGAACCCGTTGATAGTGCACTGCGCAGTGTAGATGGCCGCTGCTGCCAGCATGGACGGCTGGAACTTGAGCATGCCGTAGTCGACGAGGCTAAGCTCAATTATGAAGTAAGACAGCAGCTCCAGGTGAAGATTCAGGACACGGACAAAAAGGACTCGAGTCAGACAGGCAATGCACATTCACTAATAAGCCTATTTTGCTAGCAGTGTGCAAGACCCTGTATATACCGGAATAGTGTGAGCTCATTTCTTCCCTGGATAGCACAGAAACGCTTTCATTTTTGGTTTTCATTTCTGGGACAGAGAACCTTCCATTTTTGCCTCCAAGTGATTTGAAGATTCAATATAAGCAACATGCATATTAATATCCGATGCCTTTGGGTTTCATATTATTTTCTTTGTAGAGATACTACCTGTTATAAAGAAATATTGAATTCATAGGTACATTATTGTATATGCGCGCATATGTGTGACAACTTTTTTGCATAATAGTTGATTATCACTTTTAAATAACAGTTGATTTTCACTTTTTTTTTATATAAAGGGAGGTTTATTATTTAAGAAGTTTTAAAAATTATACTCGGCCTCTGCATAGTTGATTTTCACTTGGATAATAATATCAAACTTCTTGGATGAATTTGTTGATATATGTACTAATGTTGCACGTTTACTTGACTTATAAGTATGGATGCACACACTATGCCCCTCTCGCAATCATTTCTCCTTTCACCTTTTGCCAAGCCAAGCATGAGACACATTTAAATGGCTCGGTAAAAAACTCGCTAAGAGAGAAATAAGATTCAAAACAAATGTTTTTAGATTATTTCTACGTGCGTGCACATGCACGTTTACTATGAATGTAAAAACTAAAAAATGCCATTCAACTTAATCATAAGATGTGCCTTGTAAAGTGACGTGCGTGCACGTGCAAGGCTACTAGTACTATTAAAAGAGTAAACATGTGTTGTGTTGTGTTGATACATTAAATCTGATACGTTCATCTGTTAACGATTTACAAGATTGCCACAGCTAAAAAAGGAAACTGGTCGGTTCAGCGTCGAGGGAAAGCTCTGGCTCTCTCCGCGGCCTCGGCGACGGGCGCGGCCGGCCAGATGCGCGGCCTCGGCGACGGCGACGGGGACGGGCACGACCGGCCGGGGAGGCGAGCGGTCGAGGGCACGGGCGAGCACCGGAGTGCGGCCTCGGCGTCGGCGACGGGCGCCGCCGACCAGGCAGGATCTGGCTGGATGTGCGGCCTCAGCGACGGAGATGGGGCGGGCACGGCCGGCCGGGGAGACGAGCGTTCGAGGGCACGGGCGATCAGGCGGCCGAACAGGCAGGAGCTGGCTGGATGCGCGGACGGCGGCGCTGGGAGGAGCCACCGCGACAAGTCTGCGTTGGGCGGCGCCACAGGCCTGGACACCAAGCTGCGCGGGAGGAACGCCCGCTGTCGAATCCAAGCGCGACCGCGCGACCTGGTAGCTCTGCGTCCACGGCTGGGGTGCTAGAGCAGTCGCGGGTCTCCGGCGCGGCCGCCTCTTGTCGCTGCTGCTCTTCAGCCGCATCCGCCTCCAGATCCGCGCCATCTCCTGAAACCATCTCTCTTCTCATGGACCCTGCTCCCGATTCCTTTTCTCGCTGTTTTTGTGTGGAGCCTCGCCCAGCTCTGCCGTGTTCGATTCATGGTGTCGCTCATTCCAATCAACGCCACACAGTGAGTGCCCAAGCTCTGCCCACGGTACGAGTCCTGGACGCCGTCCTCAACCACTTGCCAGGGGTGCGGTAGGCGCCGGATGTGCAGCGCAGGTGCACCTCTCTCTCCTCCTCTTTTGCTGTGATTCCAGTTCTCGGGCGGGCGGGAGAGCTCGCTTGATCAAGAGCTAGAATATAGAAGGCTGGGGAGTGGTGCGAGGCGGAGGACTCATCGTCGATTTTCTTTTCTCCTGTTTGATTTGCTGATGCCTCTCCTGACGATCAATGCGCACCGGGGTATGTGAATAGTATCAAGGACTGAAGAATATAATTTGTAGCAGCGGATCTTCAGTATTCAGTCTGCTCATAGCTAATTCAGGAGAAGACACATATATCCATCTTTTTTTTTGAAGGGTAAAACTTTATTAGGTTAAATCACACTTACATCGTCAATTAACAGAGGTAAAATAAAGCTAGGCGGATCCTCAAACCAATGACTTGGCTGAGTACCACATTCCTGGGCTATAGTATGAGCAACTAAATTAGCAGTTCTAGGAATATGACAAAATTCTATTTTGGAGAACGAGGATGCCTGGATGCAAATGTCTTGAATAATAGGAGCTGCAGCCGTTGCTGAAAAACCACCATCATTCAGCATATTGATTACTTCAAGACAATCAGATTGCACCATCAGTTTATTGCAACCAAGTTGATTTGCCAAGTATATACCGTATCTGATCGCCAATGCCTCATTTGTCACTGCATCAATCGCAAAATCAATATTGTTATTGCTAGCAGCCAAGAAGTTGCCTTTGTCATCTCGGATTATGGCTCCCGCCGCTCCTCTTCTATAATCAGCAGCAAAACTGACGTCAACATTAACAGTGACAAAACCTTCCTTTGCTTTGGCCCAGGTACTCTCCTTCTCTTTGTACTTCGGATCCATGGATCGTACAAATTTAGCTGTTAGAACTTGAATAGACATAATAGCTTGTGAAACACTTTGGACCTGTTCCCCAAAAACCTTCTGTCTTCGGATCCAACAAATATACCACGCAGTGGTTATAATTAATTCCCTCAGATTTGTTGGCATTATTTCATTCGGGCTCAAAAATCTTCCATGTATCAGAAAATCCAGCACTACACTTCCCGACCGATCCAACGAACATGCCTCCTCAATTATACTCCACAGCCCCATTTTCTTCCAGATTTCCTTAGCTCCTCCACATGAAAATAATGTATGTTTTATGTCTTCACTCTGTATGTTGCCATATATTACTAAGCTATTTCAACTTGTGTCTGCCAAAACATATTGTCTATGTTAGATTTGATTATTCCTCAAATTGTGATACACTGATAATCGTAGTGGACATGAGCTCTAATTAGAGTAGAATTGTAACAACATAAAAGGGGTTATAACTCTACTTCATTCAGTTTTGTGGTGAAAAATGCTGGTGTAAATAAGTCTCGGATGATAACTTAATTCTTCTCTTTATAAGAGCATATTCGGAATCTCAAGAGTGCAGTAAAGTGTTAATTTCTGTCTGCTCAAAACAAAAAAGAAATCAACCAGAAGGCATCAGGTCAAGGTTCATTTCTGCCTCTTTCAGAACTTCAGAGCCCAATCCATGCTACTGGACATACATTGGATCACCGGTCCAAATTCTAAATTGTTGCAGGGAATAGTCTCAGTTCCTCAGTGCTTAGGCTTGATCAACTAACTCTGAATTTTTTTATTTACTCAAGTGTTGAACTGAATATAAATACTTAGAGTGCACAATATTTAAACTCCGGTTGAGAAGCATGAACATTTGAGAACCTCAAGAAAAAAGTGCTAATTTTTTGTTCGTCATGATCCATATTTAAGTTAGCTACCAGCTGTTTTTATCATTGTCTTAGTGATGAGTTATGAATTTTCTTGCCCAGGCCATCTTTCAGGCATAGCAAAGAATAGATGATTTCTTTAGCTTCTCAGGTAATTTAAAACATTCCTTTATGTATATATTGTGAAAGGCTTTGTCTAGCAATCATCTGGTGTGTATAGATTTTCTCTGATTTCAACTTAGTACCTTCTCATATTTTCACTTATTGAATAATGCTCCTCACCGACCAGATTTAAGTGAACAAATTTGCACGCCTGCACATGTTGTCTGATGGTAATCTGTTTATGTCTTAGGATATGGCAATTAGATATAGGAATATTTGTGTCAGCTCATCCTGCTGAAGAAACATTCTTACTAGCTCATTTTTCTTATTTCACATATAAACTTATATTATGCAGATAGTTGACACCAAGCAGACGTGGAGCTGAAGGTAGAGGGGGTAACACACACAGAGGGAGGAAAGTGGAGATGGAAGTGACATTCACTGTCATTTCCAGAGGTGAAGGGTTGACAAAAGTTAACTGAAATGTCATTTGCTACTATACATATATTTATTTGAATCATAGATAATGGTGAAGCGACAGTGGGGCTGTGCAATATTGAGCAAGTACAGCCAAGGGATGGTATATATTTATAGCCTAGACATTCATGTTATGTGGATTCTGATTTCTGAGGTCAAAATTTGCAGTTCATCGAACTGGTCATGACACTGAAATATGTTGTGTAAACTTCATGCATGTCTTCTAAACTTACAGATTCTTCTGTTGTGTATGACGTTCCAATCTGTTTTGCTGACTTTGCAACATTGTAAAGAGAGATTTTATTCGGATTCTATATCATATGTTTCTGCTATACGTCATCTATCTCTTATCACTCTTACTAGCTTATCTTGTCATACTCACCGTGGTATTTGTAACACGATGATATTGTTAAGAACTATAAATGGGAGGATTCTTTAGATTATAGACTGGACAATCATGTGAATCTTCAAATGTGTCTTTTAATTTTTTTGTGAAATTATTATAAAGTTATAAAAGTATAGGCTTGAATCACAACTGAGATAGGAACTTGATCAAGAGAATTAAAGGAATAATACAAATATGTGATTGATAGCGTAAAAGACGGTAAAGATGATCTAAACATACTCAAGTTGTGACTCTGCATATGTTATCTAAGCAGCTATTTTCAATTTGAGGTAAATAAGAAATGGGGATGTAGGTGCGATCTATTTTGTTTCGTACGAATAAACGGCGCGGGGATAGGACAGGGCGACCCCAGCATGTGGCGAGTCAAGTCGGCTCGCAGGGTAAGCCTCGGGGAACCAAAGCGAAGAGGTGGCACGGGTAAAGGCCTCCAGTTACACGAGACAGGATGATTCGCGATGTAGGCCGAAATATCCCCAAGTGGGTGGCGCGGGGAAATTCGAGGTAGGGGAGGGGAGATCGGCACCTTAGAGCCAAAGGAAGTGGTGAGGAGGGTGGCACCGGCGAGTAGGACCATGGGATGGAGTCACGCGATGGTTGAAGGTTACGAAAGTTAGAGAAAGAAAACAGATCAATGTGCCATTCAACGGAATCAGAAGATGTGTCTTGTAGAGACGTGCGGTGCATGCAAGGCTACTAGTATTAGCCGTTTAATTTGATCAACGTCCTAAATCACTTTAAACCTTTTCAGTTTCGTGATATTTACGAGATTGCCACCACTACAAAATAAACTGACAGGCACTCCTTGACGGTCGCCGACCAGGGCGGCGTTGGGGACGGGCATGACCGGCCGGGACTGAGAAGGCGAGCGGTCGAGGGTACAGGCGAGCACGCGGCCGACCGGGCAGGAGAGCCCGGGTTCCCGCGCGTCGCCGCACCGTGTCTGGGCCTGCGCGAGGCCGTTGCCGTGCCCTCCTGCTCGAGGCTGCACGCGCGCCGGCGGACGACGGTGCCAAGGGCTCGCCGCCCGCGCCCTCTCAACCGGGGGAGGAGCAGCTGGTGCCGGGGGCCGACACGGCGGAGGCGTATTCGTCGGGCCCCCGACCGCTGAAAAAGAAACTAGCCGGCCGGGCTCGATCTGCTGCGGCCGTCCTGCTGCTCCTCTTCAGCGCCGAGATGTTGCTCGACTTGCTGCTCCCCTCCAGCGCTGACCTGCTGCTCCCCTCCTCCCCATCAGGCTTCACAAGTCGTTTCAATCGTTTCTCTTGCACGCATGTCGATCAAGGAGGTTAGCAGGAACGCTCACACCAACGCTCGCCGCCGCCGTCGTGGTGCGCGTGGACAAGATGGAGCCGCGGGTCTTCAAGGCGCTGCTCTACTTCATGTACACACGGACTCCCTGTCCCTGCCGGAGAAGACGACGAAGCAGGAGGAGGCCGCCCTAGCGCAAAGACCTGCTGGTGGCGGCGGAACTATGGAGAGGCTGAAGCTGCTCTGTGAGGATCGGCTGTGCGGGAGGCGGGAGCATCGACGTTGGCACGGCGGCGAACATCCTCGCGTTGGCTGAACCGCTTGGCTGCTGCGGACTAAAGGACGCATGCTTTGATTTCTTCGTTCGCTCTCCGGCAACGTTGCTCTCCGGCGAACCTGAAGGCGTTCATGGCAAGGGACGAATTCCAGCATCTGAGCGCGACCTGCCCAGGCGATGCCTACCGATCCGTTCTCATGAACGTCCAGCGTGAGGAAGGCAGCAACAGTGTTTACTGCAGAAACGTATTTGTATGTCTTGGAGCTTTAATATTGCTTCGAGAAGCTAATCCCAAGAAGATACAACAATTCATTATGCAATTTTTATAGATGGCTCATACAGTTTAGTTAAAAATCATTGACTGAAATTTTTCCTTTGTTGCCTTGTTTGCATATTATTCGTACAACTGTAGCAACCTCAACGCAATCATGTTTTGTAAGTAATTCCAATGTAATCATGTTTTTAAGTAATTCGAAATCAAATTCATTCTGGAGTGATTCAAAAACCAACACCCCATCTGTACTAGACTGCATGGTTCCTTAGGTTGTACTACTTGTGTGGAGTAGTGAGTAGCTGATAATAAGGTTCTCTTAGTTTCTAGGACAGCGTAGAGGCATGTACAAACTTTTTTGACCTTTATGTAAACATTCTGCAAGTTTATAATTGATGATTATCATCTCACAAGGATTCAAATGCTTTTGACACTTGTCGAAAAATAATTCCGGTTGTTTGTATTCTAAATGTACTGCTAAGAATCAGTTTTATGTGCCAGATTAAAGTCTTTATGCGTATGTACTGCTAAGAATCAGTTTTATGTGCCAGATTAAAGTCTTTATGCGTTTAATATATATTCCTGCTAATTAGCCTGATTTTTTGCTGTTTGAGTTACTAGCATTTTAATTTTGGTGAAGTCTGTTATGTGTGGACAGGACAGGACAGGACAGTGAAGCCAGTACTATTGCTTTCTCTACCAATTCGTTACAGTTAACAAATTGTCAATCTAGAGACTAATTGACATTATTATCTCCCGAGCTCGAATGATCTCGCCTATTTGAAAGAAATAAAAATATATATAAAAAATTCAAACAAATCTGAAAAAATCATGCACGTACTCAATGATATATGCTACAAGCGTGCAAAATCTCAATACAAAATACTTTCCGTTTTAGCTCCACAAAAATGACAAATGTATAGATCCAAGTATAGTGAACAATATATATGTAGTTTCGTATTTTTAACTTTTTTCTTTTTCTATCTAGCTTAGAGCGTATTGTATTTTGTATTGAGATTTTGCACGTTTGTAGGATATATCATTTGGAACATGTATGATTTTTTCAGATTTTTTAAAACTTTTAAATACATGTTTTAAATTTTGAAAATACGAGATCACTGGATCTCAGGAGCAAAAATGACTTTCCGCAATATTAGAGTACATGTAGCTTCAATATAGAAATGAGGAAATAGTGTTGTATATATTTGTAAAAGATGAGACGTGCGTTGCACGTGCACGTATAATAGTATAGCACAAAAGGTATAACTCTCTAGTAGCATCTCCACTTGCAGCGCCCAAATCGTGTCCGGCAGCCGCGCCGGTCGGACGCTATTGGCGCCGTCCGGACACGCCGCGGGCTATTGGGTGCGCCGCTCCCCACTAACGGTGTCGATATGTTTTTTGAATCTATATTTAAACTCAAAATATAAAAATTTATTCAAATTTTAGGAAATTTATAATTTTAACGAATTTAAATCTAATCCTACTCTACTACCCGCTGGGCTCTGGCTCGTCCTCGTCACTGGTGAGGTCGAAGAAGGGCGCCCCGGTCGCCTCGATGTGCTCCTTCAGCGACCACACCATGGCGTCGCGTTCTGACAGCAGCGGCACGTCGTTCATCGAGTCCTGGAGCACCGCGCTCAACCCGGGAGTGTCCTCGGAGTCGGTCTCTGGGTTTCGCATCGCCTCCTACAGGCGCATCATCCGATGCACCTTCGTCTGTTGCTTCTTCGCCGACGGAGATGGAGGTGTGCGCCCTCCTCCGATGACGATGTCGCTCGTGCACCGTCGTGGTAGCGTGCGTGACTCCTCTTTCACCTCCTTATTGGGGGCGCGTGGCCTCAATGATGACGCGCCCGCCGATGCCATCCTCCTCGACGCCCAGCGGCACGGTGGCGGAGGAACGAACACCGTAGAGGGGGTGGCCAGAGGTGCGCCGCGGGCGGCGATGTGCACCATCACGCCCTGGAGTTTGCGTCCCGGCACACCCCAGAAGGCCTCATGCTCCACCGCGTTCTTGTCACGCCGCGGCGCCCCCAGGCCGTCCCAGCGATTGTGTTCCTCGGCATATCTGGCTTCGTTGTGCTCCGGGTCCCACTAGGGATCGGCGCGCTACTCGGGGGTGAGCAGCTAGTAGTGCCGCACCACCGTCATCCCCCACTCGCAATTCGCCGGCGTCACCGCATTCGGCACCGGAATGCCACCCACGCTGAGCGACCACCTCTTCGGCGTCCGCCTATCGGCGGCGCGGGGTAGCCGTTGTCCCACAGCGTCTTCGGCTGCTCGACGAGGAAGGTGCGCGGCCTGAAGCCGCTGGCAGCTGCTCCACCGGCTGCTCGTTATGGCGGCTACGGCTAGGGTGTTTGAGGGATGAGGAGAGGAGGGGGAGGAGAGCGGTGGGCGGGGTGAGAACGAAGAAGCCACGCTGCTTTTAACAGTGAGGAGAGGCTCGCCGGGCACTAACGCCGCCGCCGCGTGCAAGCTCTCCTGGTGGGCGCTTCGGAACCGGCACCGCCATCAATGGGGCGACCAACCGTCTATCAGGCACGTGTCAATGACACGGTTGGCACCGAGAGCATGTCATGGCGCCGCGCGTAGTTTCGTTCGGCATGGTGCCGCACGTGGGCTAGGCTCGCCAGACGTAAGGCCTCTATTGCCGCCGTGAGTGGACGAGAATTTATGGCGGCACGCCCAATATAACTATTGACAGCCCTACTATTGCCCCAGAGTGGAGATGCACTAACATAAATCCATCTGGTTGCTAGTGTTTCTTGGTTAAAGACAACTAGAAAAATTCAGTATTCTATCTTTGTCAGTTCCCTCTTTTTTGACACCTCATTGCCTAGCTCTTCCCACGGTTGTCCTCTCTTGCCGCTCTCGTCTCTTCGTACTGGCCCCTACTCTTTCTTGTTCTCTTCCGCTGCCGCCAGTGATGCTTGCTGACAACTTTCGATGACCTACTCTTCCCTGTTACCTTTTGTTGCTTCCAGCGATGCGGCAATGTGCGCCACATTATGCCACCTCCTATGATGACTCGACACACCTTGCTCTTGCCTAGTTTTGAGAATGTAGAGATGTTGAGAGACGGGTTGGATGGTTTGAAATTTCAGTTTCGGAAATATTTCGTCGACAACCGAAAGAAGTGAAGTTCAATGGATTTCAGCACTTCAGTTTGCATTTCATTCAAAGTACAAAAGTTATATCTTAAAATTCAATCAATTATACAAAAATTGAAATCAATTTGCAGACTTATTTGAATGTGTATTACTGAAATGTCTGAAATATTTTGACTGAAAGTTGATAATTTCGGTGTCCACGAAAACACGTAAATTCAGTGAATTCCAATGAAATCTCATCGAAAGTGATTTCCATACTTAGGGAGTGAATTCCAATGAAATCTCATCGAAAGTGATTTCCATACTTAGGGAGACAATCAATTAGAGACGAGGAATCGAACAGTTCCACCAATTTGGCATTACAACATAGTTCCGCATGCATGTGGGAGGAATATTCCCTCAGGTGCAACCATGTAGCACTACACCACGGCATATATTTTGGGGCAATTTGGCTGGGGCACTTTTTAAAGTGCCTCAAACTTATTCCGCCAACCAAACACATACACATTTGATATAGGTTCGGTTCCAATTTGCTATATTCTGCTATCCAGGCATATCTATGGTAAACCTCTAAATCTGGAACTGTTTACTCAAACTTGTTCCGCCAACCAAACACATACACATTTGATGAATTCCACTCAACTAGGCTATTCTGTTTCACATTTTAGTCTTGAAGGGAACATAGTTCTTGAGGGATAGGGTGATCCCCTCAACGGACGCGACGGTCACGGCCACCGTCACCACAAAGCATATGAAGCTCAGACTCTGCAGCGCCACCCATTTCTTGGAGAACTTCTTCGTTTTGCTCTGCCGGATGTACATCTCCACCGGGAAGTAGACGGTGAGCGGCCAGAACCCGAGCGCGCCAAGGAGGCCGAGGATGTCGTTGAAGAACGGCAGCGAAATAGCCAGCACCGTGCTCACGATGACAAACGCCGTCCTCCACACCAGCCTGAACATGTTGAAGTTGAACCTGCCGCCGGCGACGGGATACTTGCGGACGACGAAGTCTGAGCCTGGCCATCTGCCCGCAGCCCAGTTCTCGACGGCAGCGTAGATGGGCTGGCAGTACACCTGGTAGGCACCGATGAGGTGTATGACGATGCAGGCGTTGGCGAAGTCGATGAGCCAGAAGGGCTCGTAGAAGCCGAACCCGGTGAGCATGTTCCCGGGCGCCGCGTTGCCGAAGGCGGTGTAGCCGAGGCAGCCGCAGAGCATGTAGAAGGCCGTGGTGGTGGAGACGCCCATGAGGTTCGCCTTCCTCATCGTCTTGTTCTCGGCCGGAGGCGCCTTCACCGTGTCCTGCATTTCCAGAGAGGAGCCATATTGGTAATTTTGTAGCAGTAGCAGTTAAGAACGTGCTCTCATTATGAGTAATTTACAGTGAAAGATATGTGTCAATCTTTATGAGATGCATACCTGAATTTCTATAAGAACCATGGAGTATGAGTACGCAAAGGCGATGTTCCCGAGCGCTTGCAATGTCAGCCATGTCTTCTGGGCGGCCGAAGTAACGTCTACCCCAATTTGAGTGCCGCCCATGGTTGTCTTCCCAGTAGGACCTGCCAATTGGAACAAGTAATGATTAAACACAAGCGCCTAAACACAAAGCTGTAACTTGGGAATAAATATGAAATGCATTAATTCGTTGATCCCTTGGGAAGGTTCTTCGTTTACCTGATATGGTCTGGGCCAAGGAGAGGCCGACGCCGATAGTCGCGTAGGAGAATGACATGACCGCGGCGAGGATTGACAGCCACGCCATCTCATGGAGGTTGGGGAGCTGCGAGAAGAAAATCTGCGAGATACCGAAGACGACCATGTACATCGTTGTGTACACGCCGCAGTCGGCAGAGTGCCCGTTCTTGTGGAAACAATTTGCCTTGTACAAAGCCCTGTACCATCATCAGACCCAGAACAGTGAGATCGATCGATTAACCAAAGAATTAACTGAAAATTACGCAGTGATTCGTCAGACTTACGCGGCACTGATGGATGCTGTAATGGTGTATCCGATTGCAGTGCCAACAAGATTGACGTACTGACAGAGGCCACAGAACCATACTTGCCCGCTACCTACATGATCAAGGAGGTAAAGATAGTGTAAACAATGCCTGGATTTATAGGAAATTGAGCAGGTAATGACTGTATAAACATTGCCTGAATTCATAGGGTAATTTACAGCTGTGTATTTGTGTTCACGCAGCAGGCAATTAATTTTCCCTCTGAATTGAGCACGAGTTGAACTTACCTAGGTAGGACTCGACGGCCTCCATGTACGTGTAGTTTCTCTTCCCTGTGACGGCATCGTCGCTCCGGTAGCAGTCTGTGAGGAGCACAGAGGTGTAGTAGGTGATGACGGCAAAGATGAACAGTGTCGCCGGCCCGGCGACCCAGCCGAGCTGCGCCGTCGACCACGGCAGCGACAGCACGCCGGAACCGATGACCGCCGTTATGATGTGCGCGCTCGCCGTCCACACCGTTCCTGTACGAGTTAGGCGAACCAAAATTACGATGGATATTCAATAAACCCATATCTAGTTCATATGTTTTTCTAAGAAAATGGTGAAGAACTCTCTGAACCCGAATATGCAGCAAAACCCAATTTCATAAGCATGTGCATTAGATTAATGATGATCTCCAGATTAATCTCGTCGCCAGAACTCGCGATGAGTGCGTGCGTGAGAACGATGCGAATTGCAGCAAGTCGAGATCACTACTTTGAAAGAAGAGATAGATCAGAGAGGTTGGATATGGTTTCTTGCCTGTTCTCTTGGGCTTGCCGTCGTCGTCGACGGAATCGTCGGCGATGATCCGCCGACGGTGCGCCGCCGCCGTCAGTCCCCGAACTCGACGTCGACTTCTGCTCGGGCCATCTCGCTTCTAGACAGGTGCGGGAGAGCAGCGGTGCGGCGGACGATCTATTATGAGGGCCGTGGTAGTATTACTCCTTGCCTTCTTCGAATCGAGTTCCCTTAACCGAGTCGGATGATCTCGTCGATCGAACCTAGGCATAAACCGTGTACAACTTGGCTATGCCTTGTAGTTAAGCCTGTGCATCCACGGGTTTACGCGGTTTGCCAAACCGGCGATAAAGTCTACGGTTTCGATCGGTTTGGTCTGGTTTCGACATCGTGAGACCGGTGTACATACGCGGGTTGTGTCGGGCTGGTTTCACGGTTTGCACGGTTTGAACCCGGGAGGCAGCAGGAGTGCAGCGCGAAGAGCTATGTACGGCATCGACTCATATTTCAAGCAGTGATGTCATGATGGCGTAGGCATGACATATATGTATTCGTATTCTTATACAAGCATGACCCCTGCAGCCAGTACACGCCCATGGGGTCGCCGTTGGGGTCGTCGAACCAGAAGTCGCCGGCGCGCCATGGACACCTGTCGCGTCCCCAGGAAGAAGTCGTTGCGCTGCTGCATGCGCGATGATGCCTGTGCCCGCGAAGTTGGCGGCGACCGGCGATGGAGTTCGAGAGGACCGCGTAGTAATCCTTGGCAAGCTCCACGCGGCCGCCGTGGTCGGCGCACAAGTACTCCAGGGTGTTGAAGACGTTCACCTTCACGCCGGTCACCCCGGCGCCGGCAAGGGACGAGTGCATGGCGTCGGAGAGCTTGCTCGCGTGGTGCGGCTGCATGAGCTCGATGCCGCCCTCGACGATGCGGTCCACGTCGAGGTCGCCCATGGTGTCGGCAAGGCCGGGGGAGAGGCGCGCTGGTTCGGCAACCGTGTCCAGGGACGTCACGCCCGGGCGCACGCCGCCCCATGCGCCGCACAGAGCCTGCCACACGAACACGTCGTTCAGCGCGGGGAGCCTCTTCCTCATGTCCTTGAGAAACGCTTTGAGCCCCACCTCGCCGCCATTGTCACCGCCACCGGCTTCGCGAAGACCGTCGAGGACGCGTGCACTCTTGGCGAGAAGCTCCTCTAGCTCTCCTCGCAGCTGTTTCAGCTTGGTTTAGAAGCTAGACAGATCAATGGCGCGGCCAACTTCCTTTCGACCTCGCAGGCCTTGCACACTATGGTCTTGGCAGGTTCATGTCGTCGAAAACAGCCGGCGGCCGGCGGCGAGCGGAGCAGGTCGCCCTTCCTGTAGCTGCAGAAGCGCACTCGTCGAAGCGGTAGAGGCGCCCCGCCATCTGGTCAACGCCGAGGACGAGTCCCGGCGCGTCGGCGTGCGCACGAGGTGACTCGGGACGGTTTTTGGACGGTTTCGCTGGTTTCGCACCGTGTAAACCGAGTAGAGCCCTGCCATTTCACGGGTTGAATTTAGAAACCTGGAAAACCCGGGTGAAACCGTGGCTACGGTGCGGTGCGGTTTGGGTTCGCGGTTTAGGCGGTTTCGAACCAAATCGTGAACAGGCTTACTTGTAGTTTTCGAACCTAGACGTAAATCGTGTATGCCCTACACGATACTAGTTAAATGCCCGTGCGTTGCCCCGGGACCTTAAACTATTTTTTTCTACCACATATGTAACATGAAAACGAAACGCAATTAAAATATTTAACATTTTCACTGCAACCCCATCCCAACTGATGGAAATATCATATGGATTCATCAAAAAAATTATAATTGTTCCAGTAAACAGAAAAGACATCAATATCCATGAGGGAACCACAAATAATAATATATGTCGCTGACTCGGACACAAATAGCCGTAAAGCGTGTCGTCAGGATGATATCACACATAAAATATTTGACTCAGAATTTATACTGCAAAAATGTGAAACCTATACCATTTGATATATATTGCAAATATATGAATTCAGGAATTTGAATCAGCTCAAACGGAGTTTTGATTTGGAAGAAAACAGTCGGCGAAACTTAGCTATCTGCTCCTGTGCGGCAGACAATATATTATCGTGGACATGGCTGGAGAGGGTTGCGTACTCCACTGGAATAAGATCTCAGTACAGGAAAATGAATTTGCATAAATACGTTTCTGTCCAGGAAAAGCATAAAGCCAGGATTACAGTTTTAGCTAGCTCTAATGGATCGATTGCTCTAATGGATCGATTGGTTCACTGTAAGTGGACGCCCGCGGTTGAGAGTAAAATCTATGTGGGACATTCGGGCCTGGCCACTGAGTAAAATCTATGTGGGACATTCGGGCCTGGCCACTAATTACACATATCGCGCATAACGTCGTAAGCTAACGTCACACAGCTTTCTTTCGGGGGCAGCCGTCTTTGCTCTGATGTCTGCTCCTCTGCTCAAGATGCACAGCCCCTCCTAAAGATTTCCAGATCGGTCCGGCCGCAGCTTGCAGTCCTCCTGATTGTCCCGGCTACCGGCCTGCTGTCCTCTAGATCGGCCACGCTGTCGCCCTCATGATCTTGCCGCGCCGCCGTTCTCCCGGCCGTTCTGCCGCCCTCCAGTGTGCCGCCGTTTCCAGGCTGGCTGAAGCTGTTCTCGCTTGTCGCTTGCACACGGGCTCGTATTGACTACCCCTCGCATGTTTCATGAGGACGCTGGAGGAGGACTGCAGCGTCGGTCACCGTGGATCGACCTTGAGGCGGCCCGAACGAACAAGTTCGCTCAGCTATTTGGGGAAATAGGCTCTGGGCTGCCGTTCCTGGTCTCCCGACGGAGCACGAGATAGGATTCCACGCAGCGCGGGCAAGAGGCCAGCCTCGTCGAGTGCATGTAAGAGGCCGGCCCCGTCGAGCTCGAGCACGGAGCAGGGGGCGCTGGAATTGATCTCGCGGTGGAGGACGCCGAGCCGTGCGCTGAGAAAGGTCCCTGACGACTTTCGATTTCCCGTTTGAGGATTGAGGGCCTGCGTGAGGAGCAAAGGGACCAGCGGTGTTCGAGCTCGCCAAGGGACACGCAGCGGTGCCTGGAGTATGGGACGCTCGGCGGTGGAGGCGGATGGTCTTGGAAGGCGCAGGTGCTAGGAGTGGTGGCAGCGGGGAAACTTCCCGGCGGCGCGTCGAGCGCTGACAGCAAGGCCAGCGGCGCTGCGTGAACGAAGCTGAGGCGAGGGGATTTTCTCGATCTGTTTGACTCAACGGTGGCTTCGTGAAACCGTACTATGGCATGCGTAATATGTGATTTGATGAGAGGGTAAAACCGGAAAGTGAAAAACGCACCAACCATCACCTCTAGCTATATTATATAGTAGAGATCTTTAGCTACTTTCAGTTTTTGAGAAAAAAAGTGTTGAACTCGCGAGGCGACTTCGCTGTTCCTGCCCTATCTGCCGCCGCTGCTGTTTGCCGCCGTCGCAGGCCACCGGAGTAAAAGCTGGGCCCCTCTCCTTCCGCTTGCCGCTCCGGCGGTAGGAGGGAGGGGGACCCCGTTTTTGCATGGTAATTAGGGTTAGGAAGTTTCTGTCATGGTGCGCCGTTGGGGTGGTGGGAGCGGCGCCCGGACAAATAAATCTGCCTCAACTCTACTCCCACACCTGCGTTGTTCTTCATGGCGGCGTCTCGGAGTTGGTGGCACTGTGTGCTTTCCGATCTTTCAGATCGGTGGCTCTAGGGTTCATGGATGGTGTCGGCGAGGCGGCGGCGGCGACTCCATCCGATTGGGTTTTCCTCCTGCTCTGTCCCCGTTGCTGCGGCGTTGTCTCCGACGCCATGGTGGAACATAGAGGATTCGTCCAGGAGTACGTGCAGACGGTGGTCTGCACTGGTGACAGCTGGAAAATGGTGCACCTTGTGATGGGTTCGTGGTTGGAGGCTGACGGTTCTGGTTCCCTACTTCGGCGTCGTCATGTGGGGGTGCCAGTGCTGAAGTTCGATGACGTGTCCGGGGTCGTGCTGCCCGGTCTGATTCTTTCAACGGCAATGGTTTGTCCTACAGCAAACTACTTTGGAGGTCCGAAAAGCTGACGATCAGCGATGGAGCCGCGTCGAGCTCGGGTGAAGAGGTGATCTGTCTATTTTTTTCTTTGGTGACTGCTACGGTGGTGCTGAAGAAGATGGATAGGCGTTGGTTTGTCACATAGGTTTATCCTATCTTTGCAGATCTGTAAGATCGGTGTATACGTACTTTGTATCTCGTCTTTTATTTATCAATGAGAATCGTATTACCATGGAAAAAAAAAACGTGTTGATTTGGTGGTTACTTATGCGCGGCTAATTGTACCAGATTATTCTGATTTTGTATCGGATTCCGTTGTGAGTAGTAAGAGCCACGTCTCGGGTCACGCCGCCGTAGCCGTTGGAAGCTCAAGAGAGAAAAAACGTGGCTCGATCTGGCCCAACGACTCTTTTGACTTGAAACAAGAAATCTTTAGGGTTCTCTTTCTGAACATAGAAATCGTAGGATATTGTTTTACTAGTTCAATTTTGCTGCCAAATCTGATCTCAACGGATGATTCTGTATAACCGTTCTATTCATAAGCGAAATATAAATATGTTTTTCTGTAGCAATTGTCTGATTTTGTCGATAGAGTCAATCCTGAAATAAAAAACTAAACCAAACAAATCATGTCAAAGTCCTCTGAAGAAATCACGTACGACTGCGGTCTTTGCATATCGGATTTCCCCCAATACTTCAATTAGTAGCGAGGAAATTGCAAAACGCCAAAAACAAGCACAAGCTTGCCTAACATGGAACGTTTCGGCGTCAAACGTCCATCCGGTCAGAAACATGACCCCTAAGAGCAGCTGGCGACAGACATGATCCTATTCCACACTCATTTTACACTACAAATATTTTTGATATTCTCAAGACTATCTGATTAATTGCTTCCGCAACACTTATTAATTGTCAAATTGTTTTGTGTGAGCGAAAGCTGGAGAATCATTTATATATTTGTAAAGTATTCATTTGGAGGATATTTTCAAGATTTCCTCATTGATTGTTGCATGACAAGTTGATAATTAAATATTTGTTAGATTGTGCACATATTTTTATTTATTTATTGAAACAACGAATAAATTAATGTGGATGAAACTTTTTTGGAATGTTGATATTTTGTTTGAAGACAATGAATAAATGTAACATATTTGAATTGTTGATGTACTTTTTAGAGACTTGTTCAAACTTACAAAGTTTAACTTAGTACAAAGATAGAACTTCAAATAATTTGGAATAGATAGGGCAATGAATATGAGCCAACTCCTGGTCGAAACATGTCGATCGATATGGTTCCAAAAGGTGAGACGAGATTCAGCCAGGCCACTCATTTGCATCGTCGAGATGTTCACCAAGTCAAACAATGAATAAATGTAACATATTTGAATTGTTGATGTACTTTTTAGAGACTTGTTCAAACTTACAAAGTTTAACTTAGTACAAAGATAGAACTTCAAATAATTTGGAATAGATAGGGCAATGAATATGAGCCAACTCCTGGTCGAAACATGTCGATCGATATGGTTCCAAAAGGTGAGACGAGATTCAGCCAGGCCACTCATTTGCATCGTCGAGATGTTCACCAAGTCAACCCAATCCACTTACACGAATGTGACCATGTGGAATTTGTTAGGGTACATGTAGGCTATGTTATCACACAATAAAAAAAATCTACCGGCCCTGTTTGTTTGGGCTTCTGCTTCTGCTTTTGACCCCAAAAGCAGAAACCCAAACAAACAGCTCAAAATGGAAAAACGCTGCACATAAGCGGCAGAAGGAAATGAACTACGCGAGCCTACGAGCGCGGAAGCAGCTCGGGAGGTGCTTTTGCCGCTTCCCGAAATACGGTGGACGAAAGTGCCCTGATGACTTCGGAAGAATAACAAAATAACTGCCACCCCACCAACCATGGCGCCCCCAGCCCTTCTCTCCCTCGTATCCATCCCCATAACCGCCGGCTAGTTAGGTTCACCGCCACCCTTCCCCACCGCCACCGCATCCCCCTCTCTTGTCCCCGTCGGCTGCACCAGCCCTGCTCCGGTGTTGTCCCCGCCGTCCTCCTCGCACCATCCCTGCTCCGGCGCCACCCCACCCTGCTCCGGCGCCGCCCCAGCCCTGCTCCGTCCTCCTTGCACCAGGCATGCTCCGGCGCCGCCCCAGGCCTGCTCCGTCCCCGCCCCAGCCCTGTTCGAGGCGCCGTGGATTTGGCCACCGCCGGCGATTCCGGCGACCATCGGTGTCCGTACGCCGCCCACTGGATCCCCGCAACGCCATCGTGTAGATCCGCCCTGTTCCAGCCCCGCGGCCGTGCTCCTCCGCTCCAGCGCGAGCTCGAGAGAGCCGGACGCGCCTGCCGTCGCGTCCGTCCCCTGCTGACATCAGCGCGGGCCCGCTGAGTTCTCACATTTTCTAAATGATTTCTGTAAATTCTAGAAAATGAATAAAACTTGTAAATTTGATAGAATATTAACTGTTTATCAGAAAAGTATGAGCTATATACAAAAGATCGTAATTATGAATAAGATAAGTAAAAAACAACTGTTTCGATTTAAATCAGCATTTATAACATCTTCATCACTCGGGGGCATTCCAGACATTTCACCCATAAAAGGAACAGCAACATCTGCCAACAGCACTCTTGGCAAACATCAAATGTCAGTTTTCAACGGCTGCTTCTCACAGCTGCTTTCTCACAGCCCACCAGCTACAACTGCTTTTTTAAAGCTGCAGCCCAAACAAACAGACCCGTAATCAACATCATGCTACTTGACACAAACCAATAGCGGTAGCAGAGTTTATGCAGATGTAGACATACTACTTATTCTCCTCACATAAATCTGTCGCACGGTTTGTCCAAGCGCCACAGCTGTAGCGTCTCTAAGATATCCACACGTTTAGGGCATTTTCAACGTCAAGATGTGGGACTAGTAGATCCAATCGCTAGACTTGGGCGTGCAGGCGACCGTGGCTAGGGTTTCCAAACCCTAATATTGAAAATTGTCTTATTAATAATTTTGTTCACGCCTGCAACTTATATAGGTGCCCCATGTGGGTCCATGACACTTGTGTCCTGATAGGACTCCAGACACATGCCCACTCGGATCCAATCTAAGTGGGTTTCTGATGACGTGGAACGCACGTTCGCTGGGAAACCTCAAGAGAAAGGTATGATGTAGTCAGCAGCAAAGTTTTCCCTTGATTACAAAACCAAGGTTGTCAGATCTAATAGGAATTGGAAGAGCTTCAAAAAGGTGTCAGCGGCGCCGTTACCCGATCACTGACGTGGACCTGCACACACACAATCAAAGTACTTTGCCCCAACGAAACAGGAAGGTTGTCAATCTCCCCGGCTTGCTGAATACAAAGAATTAAACGTATGGTGTAGAATATGATGATGAACACAAAAGTAGCAGCAGGAAGTAACGTAGAGCGTGGTGAAAACGGTGTTTGTATCAGTGTGGAATAAAGGACCGGGGTCCACAGTTCACTAGTGGTGTCTCTCCATAACACAAATAAACATACATGTTGGGTGAACGAATTACAGCTGGGCAATTGACAAATTGCAAACGCATGACAATGCAATATATGACAAGCACATGTTCATTGTTATATCTATTGGGCATTACAACAATATACATAGACCGCTTACTAGCAAGCAACAGATTATAGCATTAAGCAAAGTGTGTAATGTAAACAAACGCATTAGACTTAACAACAGTACCCTTAAGCTAAGCATCGGTTATTTTATCCCTAGTGGCAACAGCACATCTACAGACTTAGTTGTTTCTGTCCGATTCCGAGAATATTTCCAGAATAGATTTTCTGAATCAAAAAACAGCAGAAAACAGGAACTGGCACTGTGGCATCTTGTTAATAGGTTAGTTCCAGAAAATGCATAAAAATGATATAAAGTGTAAGATAAACATGTGGTAATCAATATATAATAGGCATGGAACATCAAAAATTATAGATATGTTTTAGACGTATCAATTTCATCATCCTTAAGTGTGCGTCCCTATAGGTTTATGATTAACTGGACACGAATTAAGCTTCGTCCAGGTTTCCACCAATGGATCTGATTACTTCAGAGAACCCATGGGTTTCTAGACTCAAGTTGATAGTTGTTAGCGGCTCCAACCATATAGTGCCAGCCCCCAAGTATCATAGTCCCTTTAAGAAACCTCACAATGTATCATATATATGAAACATCCGTTTCGCCTCACAATGTTTGTTCTGGAGCTCGAAACGAGTACTAGTCAAACTTCTTGGTAGCTCGACATATGTTATCAAACTCGTGATACTGATTCTCGGGTTGGGTTAACTCTCAACCACGGAAGTAAAAAAATCTCAACCCAAGTCACATGATCATGCTTTTCAAATCTGATTACTTGAGAGCGCACATAACTATCTCTCCAAGACGAAGGAACAATTTTATCTTGATCAATCGTGCCTCACGGAATGCTTATCTCAAAGATGCATTTATAACTACCCGATTACGGAGTAGCGTTTAATATACCCTACATAAGTCTATTCACATCTCAGGAACAGGAAAATACCTCAAGTCTAGGCCATGATATGCAGAATTTACTTGAGACTAACATATGGCAAACATCCCATTATACCTCAAAGTGGGCCTTCCCAACTTGATGATCTCCATCCATGAATTTATACTACCCGGTTGACATCACTATGCCCTTGAATTGTTGAACATAGTCATTGACTGAAGTGTATACTAGTCAAATGTGTCGGCATAACCTTATAGACTAGGTACCACTTGGAAAAATCATCATCCAATCTATAGTATCACAAACAAGTCAAGTACTCATTAAGTATATCAGTGTTAATGTTTAAGGAAAATATAAATAATTCATGAATACGTAGAGAAATATCATTACATGGTCATCTATAGGATATATTTTCAACAAAACTCTCGAGGGACGTATTGACAACCACACTTGAATCCTTTTGCACTTTGCAAAGAAGAAGATAACAAGAGCATGAAAGGGAAAAAAGAATAGAGAATTAGATACCAAAACAAGTGCCTTCGAATTTGCACGGATCCACTTATCTGCAAATTGAGTGTATCAACAAGTGTAATCGTGGCAAAAAACAAGAGAAAATAAATATCTTTATGTTTTTTATTAAAATGCAAAATAAATTAAAGAATGAAATATGGAACGTTTTAGATATGACCACTTACACATAGCAATTATGTGCAACTTCAATGTATCAAAAGGTGGAGCTGTGAGAAGTAAACAATCAAACAACACATTCGAAGTAATCTATTAATAGGTTTAAATCTAGTAATGTTGTACTATGAAAATTATTTTGAGGCAGTTACAAAATAATCTATTAATAGGTGTTGCTCAGGTTGTTCACTAATAATTTATCTATCATTACAACATTCGAAGTACACAATCAAACAACAGATGTTACTTATGAAAGTCAAAAAGGTAGACCAGATAGTATATAACATGTAAATATACTAAACTATTTTGCTGTATTCAGCTCTGCATCCATTCCACTTTGCTATAATCTGCTATCAAAGCACATGTATCACCCCTAACTCTGAAAATGTTCTATCAAACTGATTCCGCCATTCGAACACATCTTTCGATGACTTTCCACTCAAGTAAGCTATTTTGTTTCACATTTTGGTCTTGAATGGCACATAGTCCTTGAGCGATTGGGTGCCCTCTATGGCGCCACTGTCACGGCCACGGTCACCACAAAGCACACGAAGTCCAGGCTATGCCGCGCCACCCATTCCTTAGAGAAGACGTTGATGATCGTGGTTCAGCTTGTGTAGGTTGTGTCCTAGTGGGTGAATCATGTCTGCTAGCATTTTAGTTTCCTCCAATTTCTCACCTAAACATTGCCGGTATGCTAGTACAACCAAAAATAACAGGGAGGGTAATAACAAGGCACAAAGATTGGTTCCTACCTAACTGGATTGGCATGCAATCATGTAGTAGACGAAACTAGACGGGGATATATATATAGAAGCTTTCGTCCCAGAAATAATGAATGAGATATGTCCTAGAGGCAAATAATAAATGTATTATTATCGTATCTCATATATATTCATAATTAGTTTTATACCATGCTATAACTGTATTAAGCGAAAACATTAATACATGTGTGGTATGTAAACAGCCAGGTCCCTAGTAGCCTCTATTTATCTAGTCCATTGGTCGATGGATGATCGAGGTTTCCCGATCATGTGACATTTATGTCAGTTGACAATGGAGCCATATCATTGGGAGAATGATGTGATGGACGTACCCAATTTAAGTATCATGACGTGATCAATGTTCAGCGTCGTGATAGTTAGAAACATAGTAACCTAATCCTTAGACCGTGAGATCATATTTAATCACTATCTCTGGAGACTACCTTGACTGCATCAAACGTCACACGTAACAGGGTGATCATAAAGGTGTCTCTATCAGGTTTCCGAAGGAATAGGTTGAGGCGTATGGATCAAGAGCGGGATTTGTGCATCCGAATATCGGAGAGATACTAGTTAGGGCCCACTCGGTGAGATCACATCAAAGTTTGCAAACATGTGACTAGGTCACGGGATGTGTGATCATGTGAACGAGTTAACAGTGTTTGTCGGTAACGAGATAGAACTAAGGTATCGGGATACCGATGATCATGTCTCGGACAAACTGAGTATCGAGGTGCAAAGGGAATAGGGTATGATGTTTAAGGTTCAAGTGAATTAATTCATGGATTGCACAGGGGCCATCATAGGTGTCCAGATCCCACTGTTGGTCATTGATCGGAGAGCTATCTCGATCATGTCTGGAGTGATCTCGAACCGTAAGGTGTCACACTTAAGGGTAGACGACGCGTAGGAGTAGTCTTAACACCGAAGAGAAATGAGAAACGAAATCCGGAATTGTTCTGGGGATTATCCGATGGTGATCGGATAAGTCTGAAAGGTGTTTGGGAATAAGAAAGAAATATCCGATGGAGATCGGAGGGCAACGAAAGGTGTTTAAGAACAAGAATAGATTAAATAATATGTATTTAATATTAATTAAAGTAATAAATGATTGAATATATTTTTATTTTTATTCGAATTTTAGGGGCAGCCCACCTAAAATGGGCCTCTCCCATGGGGAGAAGGCCCATAGAGGGGATATCCCCCTTTGAGGCGCACTAGGGCATGGTGCAGCCTAGGTGGGCCACATGGGGCCCACCTAGGGCTGGCGCACCATGGAGGGAGGCGGCCTGGTGTGGTGTTTAGTCCCACGCCGCCCAGCCACGGAGATTGGCAGCCCCTCACCTCCTTTATGTAGGGGTGCCCCCCCCATAGCCTTTGAGGTACACCAATTTTCTCTCTCTCTCTCTCTCTTTCTCTCACCTCAACCGTGGTTCCGTTTCTGGAGCTGCGCACGGGTAGAGGATTTCTCCACCATATGCACACCGTCGTGCTGCTGGTACTTCGGTCCGAGCTACTCTTCTTCCGTTGCTTCGCTGGATCGGAGGTCGGAGGGACGTGTGTAATCCCTCGGAGGTGCTGCCCTTGCAGCACTCAGAGCTTGTACGACTACACGACCTTGAGGTCGGCATCTTCATCATGTGTCGTCATCAAAATAGATCTTTTGATCGTCGACGTTTTCGGTCTACAAGGGTATGTATATCGATTCCCTCCGTTACTTTATATCTGCATAGTATTAGATATTGGTTTTATCGGGCATCGTTGTTAGGAATTTTTTTTGTTTTCTGCACCGTAACCCAACACATATAAGACAAATGCATGCATGATGAAATACAAGCTAGCTAGCTCTATGCGCCTAAAGCAGTCAAGACCATGTGTATATGGAATTGTGGTTACAAAGACTTTTTCGAGAAAAATATTAATTCAAAATTGTGAGATGGGAGGAAAACAGAACAAAACCAGAGCAGGACCAAAGTTTTCCATCCCCGCAATGTCGCTGTGCATGTGGGTGCTAGGCATTTACTGCTGCGACGGTGGTGGAAGGAATCCACTACATGATCGATGAAAGGGACTAGACGGACACGCGAGCTTCGCCTCGCCACGGAGTAGTGTTTGATATATCCTGCATGAGTCTATTTCACAAAACCAAGAACATGAAAAGACCTCAAGTCTACGACATGAGATTCAAAATTTACTTGAGACAGACATATGACAAACATCTCATTGTAGCTCAAAGTGTGTCTTTTGCGACTCGGTGATCTCCATCCATGAATTTATACTACCGGGTTGACATCTCTATCCCGTGAATTGTTAAACATGGTTATTAACTCAATTGTATATATGCTAGTCAAATGTGTCCGCGTAACATTATAGACTAGTAATACATTAGAAAAATCATCATCCAATCTATAATTTCACGAACAAGATAAGTCTCATTGTGTATATCAGTGATAATGCTTGAGGACGATATAAATAATTCATGAATACATAGAGAAGTAACATTAATTACATGGTTGTCGATAGGATATATTTCGAATATAACTCTGAAGCCTTTTGCAATATGCAAAGGAAAAGATAACAATAGCACGGAAGAAAAAAGAATAGAGATCTAGAAACAATGTTGTTTGGTTAGACTTTTTCTTTGCTTTTGGCTTTGTCTTATAAGCCCCAAAAGTACCTAAATACTCCCTCTATCCCAAAATATAAGACGCCCTTTCATTTTGTTGGTCAACTTCTTACAAGTTTGATCATGATTTGTACTAATAATATGTCCACAAAATTAGTATAAAAATACTCTCTACGATCCCAAAATATAAGGCGCGCTATTTTTGTGCTGGTATTTGATGCTCGACTTTGACCACTAATATATAATAAATATATTGATTGTGAATGTATAAATGATACCGTTGGATTCGTCTTGCAAAATTCTTACATTTTATATACTCCCTCCTTTCCAAAATATAAGGCGCCATTTAATTTCACTGGTCAACGTCCTACAACTATGACCATGATTTGTACATATAATATGTGCACAAAATCAGTATAAAGATATAGGTCAAAGTCGAGCATCAAAGATCAGCACAAAAATAGCGCGCCTTATATCTTTGGACTGAGGGAGTAGTTGCTTTTGGCTTTTGGCTTATACTTTTTGGGCTTATAAGCCAAAACCAAAAGCCAAGAAAAAAACCTAACCAACAGCCTAAAAATCAAGTCCTTTGAATTTGCATGGATCCACTCATATGCAAATTGAGTGTATCAACAAGTGCAGTCGTGCAGAAAAACAAGAGAAACGTAAATATCATTACGAATATTTGTATTAAAATTTAAAATAATTTTAAAAATGAAATTATGGCACGTTTTAGATACGGCCAGTTACACACACAAATTATGTGCAACTTCAATGTATCAAAAAGAGCAGCCGTGAAAAGTAAATAAGTTCTTTTCGATAACCCGCTGGAGAACTGTCCTTTTATTAACCTTAAAAGAGGAAACAATGCAACCGAGTGGCTACAACGCCTCACGGCTAACACCGCTAAACCAAAGATTAGTCACAACACACACTACCGCCACAAGTATATGGGCTCTCCATGCTCAACAAGAGCATTGAGGCGGCGTCTCGACAATCTCAAGACAATGTTTTTAGTTAAATTTAGATGCTTTAGTTCAAGTTTCAGTGTAATGTTTTATTTAGGAGATATGTAATATGAGAAGTCCGGCTGGGGCTGCCATGGGAGGAGTCTGTCCAGTTTTGTCTGGACATGAACATATAAATATATGGGGAAGTCAGGACACAAGTTGCGGCGGCCGCTGGAGAGGCTCTTAATCTCTTAACGCAAAATACAAACTGAAAATTACTAAGAAAAAATGCACAATTGTCTACTCTACCCTCTCCTCTATTTTTTGACTGAATTGTGAGTCCGCTTCGGCTAATAACTGACTAGTGAAACCTGAAAGTGCAATGTGCTCCCCAACCATCGCCAGTTTTTTTTAAACACCATACAACGCAGACGCTCACATACACGCGCATACACTCATCCATATGAACGCACAACTTACCCCAATGAGCACCTCCGAAAAACTGAACTGACATATCGGATATTGAAATTGACGAAGTCACCATAGTCGTCCCATTTTCGACGGGAACGTACGTTTCCCACTAAACAATATCTATTATCTATTATATACTAAAATCAATATACGGATATCTAATAGAGACACCACTTTAAGTCACATCATTTAAATTAATTCTGATAATTGTATCCAAAATATACTGTTAAAATCTAATGAAAGATCGGCGTAACCTTTTAATTATCCTTGTCCACGATTTTTCTGTCACGTATTTAACGGCGCGTGCAATTAGAAGTCTAACCAAGTACATAGGTGACATATAAAAACAATTGCGTACACAACTACAGTACAATTTTTTTTTTTTTTGCGAGATAGTTCCAGTGATAACACCAGAAACTTACATAACAGCCCAAAGATCAAAGAAAATTACACAAAGGTCCTGCAAGTCCACGAGGACGCCGTGGTCGAAGAAGACGTACCGCGGCGCGCCGCCGCCACTCCTCCTCAGCAACCTTGGATCGGAAGGAGTCCCCAGGCGGACGGGAAGTCGACAGAACTCGGCTCGACAGAGCCTCCACCTCGCATCGTCGCCGTCGCCCTCAACCTGGTCGCCATCACCATCACCATCGAACCCAACAAGCCGAAGTCGCCGCTCCACGAACTCCGGTGCGGGGAAGAGGCACACCACAGCTCTACCGAGCTGCGAGCACCCCGGGGGAGGCAGATCCATGGCCGCGCTCCGCGGAGCACCACCACCGGAGAGGATCTCCGCCTCCACAAAAAGCCGGACCGACCGCGCCATCCTCTCCACGACGCCGCCGGCAGGCCACCCACTCAACCCTAGACTATATACGGGCGAGATCCGAGGTTTCCCCACCCTCCCGCCGCCGGAGCGGCCGGCGGAGGGAGGGGAAACTGGCAGATCGACGCCGACGAGCTGGATCGAACGGGAAGGTGAAAAAGTCTCCTCTCCTTACTGTAGCGGGGGAGAGAGCCGGGTCCAAGGTCCCAACTGTTTTAACTACAGTACAAGTTGTACGTGCATGCAAATCAACTCCGCGTTGTGTACGTGAGCTACGAGCTAGGAAAGATAAGCTAGCTGTTTGGATCCATCCCATCGTGCGTGTAGCTAGCTGACAGCAGATCGATCCACTTTTTTTAGAAATGGGGAGAAACTCTAGCCTCTGACACAGCCGTTTATTACAAAGTGTTACACATTTCAGCAGATCGATGATCCACTGAGGTGTCTGTCTGCTTGCTTAGCTGATTGCACGTTCGTGTTGCTGGAGTTGCTCGACGATTACGACGTAAAGATCTGGTCTGGGCTAACCATTTTCTACGATTCAGACTCGGTACATATATATAACTAGGCAACTTGACGCGGCAATGCCGCGCTTGTGTAGTAAATAAAATTTAAATTTGGTAACGTGCACATTTTTGAAATTGTGTAGGTTTGAAAATTAGTGAAATTTGGGAAAGTTTGCGTGTGAAAATTGTTTAGTTTTGGGGAATTGTTGAAGTTGGGGTGTTTTTAAGATTCGAATTTTTTTTATGTTTGTGAAATTAGTAGATTTTGAAGATATTTACAATTTTGGAATATGTAAATTTGAAATTTGATTATATGGCACAAATAATCAGCATTTATTTTCGTGAGGGTATTTATAGAAATATTTTCATGTTATAGAAATTGTTTTGAAGAGGAAGTGCATTGGGATTTTCTTCAAACATTCATCAGTATGAAATATTCAAACATATCACTCATTCGTATTTGAAATGCTAAAATATGCTGGAATTTGTTATGTGGAGTATCTTGAAATTGCCGTTTAGGGTAACTTCAAATTCTTAGCAAATTCGAATGTTTGATTATGTTTGTATGTTGGCATAAATATTTAATGTAGCTCCGTAGTCAGAGGATATACATTATATGAGCATTTATTAAATGCAACATGTAATTAGATAAACTGCATCTGAATTTCGTATTTAGAGGAAGTTAATTTAAATTAGCTTGAAATATTTGCCGAATTAAAATGTTTAATTTAAGTCTATAATTACAGGAAATGTATTGTGTGAGCATTTATTAATTTGAACTCCACATAATTAGAGAAAGTGCATTTGGTTTATCTCTAAATGTTCACCAATTTGAAATATTCAAACATGTTTGTTTTTTGGGCAAAAATTATGTTTGTATTTTGCCATAAGTAGTTGGCGTTCATTTGTCTGAGCATGTTGATATATTTTGGAGTATATCTTTTTTTAACATTTCGAAATGTTCAAATATGTTTCTATATTTCATTAACATTTAATTTAAATCTGTAAGGAGTGGAAATGCGCATTTATTCAACTGAATTTCATATTTAGAGGAAGTTCATTTAGATTGTAGCAAAATGTTTACGAAATTGGAATGTTAAATTTAAATGTATTATTAGAGGGAATGCATTATATGAGCATTTAGTAAATACAACTTTACATAATTACAGGTTGTGCATTTGGATTTTTCCCAAATATTCACCATTTCAAAATGTTTAAATATGTTTGTTTTTTGCTGTAAGTAGTTAGCATTTATTTTTTGTGGGCATGTTGATATATTTTAGAGTAACTCTAATTTTTAAGCAAGTTGGGATGTTAACAAATGTTTTTGTTTTTTTGTTAATTTGTAATTTAAGTTCATAATAAATGGGAGGAATCTCAGGTAGATTTTTTTTTATCGGAGAGTTTGAGCTTTGCAATACATTTAGCTTTGTCATCAGCTGAATAATAGTGGACGCTAAAGCTGCAATATATATGTATATGTACATAAATGCATGAGAATATAGATACACAGATAATTAGGGTCTACATTAGTTGGGGTGCATCCGTTTTTCGGAAAGCGAAGATGCTTTGCTACCGTCATCACATAGCTGCACATACTGCTTTTACAAAATAGTGGGAAGTGAAACCATGCTGCTAATCTAATTAACATAACATAGGTGATGAGCAGTAGTTGTGACGGCATCGGCTTGATCAAAATGGTAGCCACACCGTTGTCCCAAAACTCGGCATGGATGACTTATATTCGCTTAATATGAGCTATCACCTGAGAAGATTCGTAAGGAGCTGCATCACATATTATAGAAAGTATGCATGAAAGCTGTATGAACTTTGTGGTTTAAAAAAATGTGCATACCTCTGCAGTTGCTGTCACTGTTTCTGGATATGTGGACAGTTAGCCGCTGTCTTGCTTGCGGTGTTGCCATAGTCGATTTCTATTGGTGGTGAAGTAGCAGTGTGGGAAATCGACGCAGGAAGGAGAAGACGAAAATGGCTGGCAAGTGGTTCGTTGGAGGTGATTTCGTTGGTAATGTGCCTCTCGTAGGGGATGGTAGCGCTCCTAGTGTGCGTCACTGTCGAGGATAGTGAAGCTGTCATCTGCAGCATCGGCGGAGGATGGAACGGTAACATTCTATGAGCATGGACTCATGATAAACAATCAAATGGGTCACCATAAGGAAACCTCTATTTATGTTCGTAAATAATATGGGTAAGAATGGATCATAAATAGGAGTTGCAGGACACGGATAGCCTCACTGGAATGCTCAAAGCATATGATTTGAAGATGCGGGTTACAAATAGTAAAAGAAGATCAGATATCCAATCAAAATGTTAGCAACTGGTATAAGGAACCAGAATGGTACCTGGATGAAATAGTGACGTAACCATGAAACCACTTAGATAAGAAAAAGACCTACCTGCAGCAAAAAGTTTACCGAAATGAAGCAAAAAAAAAGCAATAATCCAAGTGAAATTACATCATGAAACTGATATAGACAAATAGTACAATAGTGATACAAAGAAACTGAGGTAAACAAAAAATTTCATATCAATTACAATATAGAGGCCCTAATACACATATATAGGGAGGAATAATACCAAAGCAAGCCTATCTTACCAAAATGATGAGTACCAGGTCTACGTCTTGATAGAATACGGCATGGCATACTCTCGAACAGCTCATGACCTTAACGGATATTGCTCCACTAAGAAAACACTGTCAAGATACGTGTCGCAATTAACTTATATGTCAATGAATTGCTGGTACAAAAACAACATATGTTGGGCGCCCTGCATGACAAATGAGAGGCGGTATGAATGGAGTGTGAGAGCACATACTTTGATCTGGCAAAATAGAAATTGGCAGTCATGTAGCCAATTATAGGGAGGGATAATACCACAGCAGCCATGGAATCAAGCTGAGAAATCCGAGGAGTAAACACGGTAGGGAGAAACAGACATCTGGCCAAGAGGAAGGCGACGAACCTTACCGGAAGCAGCAACCGACCACCACAAACACACGACGAATCTAGTAATACACATGCAAAAGAAATAACGGTGAGGGCTATGCATAACTGAATCCCTGAAAGCAGAGGTACTGACCACCACAAGTCAGTTACATCACAAAATCGAGAAATCTGGTAGAGCAAACTATCCATTTATGCAAATCAAGTAAAGAAAAAGATTCAGCTTCAAAGCACATGTTAAATAGACGCACTTCATCTTCACAATGGATTTAACCGGTGCTCAAATAATAACTCCATAGTAAGAGTTAGATAACCGTTGAATTTTATTTTCATAATCAGCATTGAAACTTCAGAAGTACTATTCTTCCATGCGGCTAGAATTACAATTATTAGTTTATTTGTAGAAAGGATACCTTCGACCTCTGAAAATGCTATTGTTTTCTCACAAATAATTCCACTGAAGAAATATATTTAAATAAAAGCACTTCATCTCCACAATGGCTATAACCGGTGCTCAAATAATAACCCACCACAGGAGTAAGATAACCATTGAATTCTATTTTCTCTCAAATGCTATTATTTTCTCAAAAATAAATCCACTGAAGAAATATATTTGCACTTTGGCTAGACTGTACAGAAAGAACATATTTGTGCACTCACATAAGCTGGGAGCAAGAGAGCAATGCCAGTCTGGTTGGCCCTCCCTCGGAAGAAGCTCAGCATCGCCGCCACAACTACTATGGGTACTGCACCTGAAAAATAGTGGCAAATGATTATAAGAAATTAATGAGCTCAGAAAGATATATCACATGCTATTGCAAGCAAATAGAAGTTGAATTCAAGAAGTAGCAGAAGTTAAATATTGAAGCAATTCGCTGATTACAGTAAGTAGTCAAACACAAATAGGTATAACAGTTAGAAAAGTAAAGTTGCGAACACCTTAGGGAAGGGATTTATTTACCTCGGTTTGAAGATCTAGTTAGCATCCATAGATTAAATTTATTAAACTTTCAAAGAAGATCCAAGCTATAGGGCTTTGTGAATATCATTATATACCATACAGGCAGACATGCATGAACTTTTAGCAAATACATTCCCCACTTTCATTAAATGCAAACGAAAATAAGCCTGCAGCCCTATAAGGGAAGAGAAGTTAGTGGCACTGAGATAACTCGTGTACCCAACATAAGAGATCAAGTCCATCATATAAAAAGCACGCACAACCAGAAAACAAAGAAAACTGTGCTTGTAAACTTCTCATATTATTTACTGGCTACATATGCATACATCTTCCATACCATCATTCATCAGCTTATGAACAACTATGAACTCTAGCTTGCAATACTGTATTAGTAAGATAAAAGCAAGATAATGTATGCACTGTAGGCTTGGTTGATATACAACCTATGCATAGCGGCTGAGTATTTCAGCTAATGATTTGACCGAAAATGAAAACCCAACTAAATAATAAGCAACATGTATATTTAGTTAAGAGTTTTTTTTTTGCCATGTTCGTCAATTCAATTATGGGCCTTAATAATATGGTTCTGCTACAGCTACGTTCTTACTTCTTACAGGATCAATACATGTGCAGTCGCATAACAATTTCAGATAACTCTTGTGTAATTGTTCCGTCACATCTAATTACGACTGTATGGACCGAGCCATGGTAATCTTATTTATATGTAGGTGATGCCTAATGTCGCACCACTTTACAGTTTTTCTCCTTTGAATCATACATCTATTTAATCAGGAAGCATATTGTTATGCATAATCTGAACCATTCATTTACCCTTTATTGCTGCAATGAAGTATGAAATTTTAGATAAGTTCTACATAGATGACTTATTTACCCCGGGACAATTTCAGGATGACAATAACTATGCAGGATCTTTTCCTATAGATGATAATTACTTTTGGCATGAGACTATAGGGTAATAGATGATAATTACTTTCAGCATGAGAGTAACTATTAGTCTTTGCCCTTTCTTCTTGCATATTTTCTGACTATATATCTAATTATCATCACTGGCTACACATGGTGCTTATTTGCTTTTAAAAAATCATCCTTAATTATCGACAGAAATGAAGATCCAACAGTTAGGAAGGATGGAAGAAAGGCTGATTGTTTTTTTACTCAACTACACAAACCGCTGGATAAACATTAGAGTTTAGGCAATGTGATTAAAGGAGTAGTAACAACCTTGATCAAGAAACAATCATTCTTATGCCTTTTTACTTTTGGACAAAACAGAATCTGACAATCCATGGCCTTCTACTGTAGTAGTAGTACATGTAGTAGCCTTAGGCTTAAGAAAAAATTACCTGAAAGAGCAGTACATCGTAGAGGTGAGTGCAGGGGAGGACGGTGTGTTCCAACTGCGATGCTGGGGCTAGATTGCAGGTGCAAGGCGTGTGGTAGGGCGAAGCGTGCGGACGGGCGGCGCTAGGGCGTAGGCGGCGTCGAGGCGCTGGGGCCGGCGGACGACGACGTGCGGACGGGCGTGGGCAGAGCCGAGGCGCTGGGGGCGACGGCCGGACAGCGACGTACAACTGAGCGGTGACGATGCGCTGGGCCGTCCGAACGGTCCGCCGGTCGGCAGCTCGGACTGCGGGGTGCGGAGGACAGGTACAGGCGAGGCACGGTCGCCGGCATCTCCAATCGCCAGCGGCGCGGCGGGAGCCGTCGGCCGGCGCTCTTCCTCTACCGCACAGCCCCTCCGCCTCCTCCTCCTTCGACGCGGCGGCCGCGCTGCTGCCGCCCCGTGACGCGGCGGTGCTGCTTCGGGGAAGGTCCACGGCGGCGAAGTCCGGAGGCAGGTCCGCGGCGGCGCGGAGGGAGAGGGCCGCGAGGGGCGTGGCTTGGTCGGCGCCTGGAGGAAGAAGGTCGCCGTCGTCGGGCGAACGGCGGCGGCGGGGAGGTCCGGACCGCGCGAGGTGAGAGAAGAGAGGAAAAGCGAGTTCTGCCGACGGTTTTTCAGGAAGATCCCTGGACTTTGCACAAATTCCATTTCAGTCCTTTGCGGGCGGTTTTCTGCAAAACTGTTGCGCCAAAGACCGTGCGGGGCGACGTGTCGCGTTCCGATTGGAAGAAATCCCGTGCTACAGTAATAATGTAGCAGCTAGACCCCCGCGCACATCTGGGCCGCCTATTTGCTTGATCGGACGGCAGGCGTCTATCCGATGACGTGGAGGCGCGACGTGAGGCGAATCAGACCTACTTTTATATATAGAGGCATGGTTGATGGTAATCAGCTAATTTTTTTTAAATAATACACTAAATTAATTAAATTCCGGAAATAATACGCGATTTTATTTTTTTTCAAAACTAGGATCCAGTCGGTCTTGGCGAAGCCGACAGGACCTTGTCGTCCTTGCTAACGCCGACTAGTGGCGTGCACTCACACATACACGCCACTGGTACGCCGACTAGTGGCGTGCACTCACACATACACGCCACTGGTAAGCCGACAGGAGCTTACACGTGCCTCTCGTCCTCGGCAATGACGACTAGGTCCTGTCGGCTTCGCCAAGACCGACTGGATCCTAGTTTAAAAAAAAAATCGCGTACTATTTCTGGAATTTAATTAATTTAGTGTATTATTTAAAAAAATTGGCCTTAATCGTGTCAATGAAAAATGGGGATGCAAGGAATAGAGTAAAAATACATATTAAAATAGTACTATATACCTACTGTTAAAAGTAAATGGGTTTATAATATATGTGATATGGTATTTTTCTGAAATATCATAACAGGTACTCTCCATAAATTTAAATATTACACGTATTTGTGATTTTTCTACCATAATTTTAGAGAATCATGAGATGTTCTTATTCACATTTCAGACTTTTTTGGTATCTATCTATGAAAGCACAAATTTAGAACGTGAACATACACAATACGTTGAAGATGATGCCCTCGCATTTACGAGGGTCACCTTGCTAGTTTTGTCCAAATAAGAAACACCAGTGTCAAAATTCAGCCGCGGATCGAAGCCATGTTCCAAAGCAACAAGTCTTGTACACACGCATGTGCGTGTGGGCAAAAAAGAACCTACTAGAGGGTACTACTGCAAGCTCGAGGGAACACCGACCGAGCGGCGCCTTGAGCCGTCCCTTCCTTGTCCCTAGGCTCACCAACCAGTTGGACCGAACGTGTGGAGCATCGCGACCTGTTTACGGAGGTGTGTACAATACTGGAGAATACGGCGATGGACTTCTTATCCCAACATAGATGGTAGCATAATTTGCGGATCGGCCATTTACCACCATAGTCGTTTTTACAATTTCTCATCATGATATGCATTTCGCCTTTTATTACTTTTCGTACTGCAAAACTTGTAACGGATGTGTGCATACTAACCATGCAGAGGCCGGATATAATGCTTAAAACTTTTTAAATAATAAAGCTCACGTTATCGGAAAAACTAATAGCATCTCCAACAGAGGCGCTTAATAAGCCGCGCGTGGAAAAAACCGTCAGTATAGCGCGCGCGGCCGAAAGCGGCGCTCCAGCAGCTGCGCTAAACCCCCGCGCGCGGTAAAAAGAGGCCAGCGCGCTGGCAGAAGCGGGATCAAAAGCTGCGTATTTCGTGCGTCCACTCCAGCGCGCGGGACGAAAGAAAGTTGCGCGCGAATTGAGCAACCGCCAGATCTGAATCCTCCGGGCGCTCGCACTGCAGCCCGCACCTCTCCCGCATCTCCTCCGGCGACCCTGGGCGCTCAAATACCTGCCGTCGGCGCTTCGTCCGCTCCTCCCAGCGCGCCGCCGCTTTCCATGGACGTGGGCGAGTCGCCGCGGCGGTGAGCCCGCCGTCACCGACGCCGCCAGCGCTTCCCCCGCTCCTCCCCAGCGCCTCGCTGCTGCTTGCTCCACCTCCCTCTGTGCCGCCGCCCCTCCAGCGCACAGTTCCTCCGACGAACAACGCCCGGCGACCGTTTGCACCTCCGCGCCCACAAGGTATTTGACAAAACATTTGCAAGGTATATATTGCCTCTAAACTTTGTAGATGAATTATAAATTAATGTTTGTAGATAAGTTCGTCCTATGATTGTTCTGATGAAGAATTTGATCTTCAAGAGGAGGAGAACGTCGCAATGATCCTAGCTATCCATGCCAGAAAAAAGCCGAAGCACGGCGATTCTGTTTTTGGTCGTCAGAAATTGTGGTGGGAAAGGATCGATGCTCAATATGGCATACGGTATTCCGGCGGATCTAGTTGATGACCACTTGGCAATGGGCGAGAGTCAAGCCATCATGTGTGTCAAGTGCTTTGCAGTTAGAATTGTGTAAGTGCTTGGTCCGGAATATTTGAGAGCTCCCAATGCTGCAGACACGGCTAGGTTTTTGGAGTTCAACGCCGCTCGGGGTTCCCAAGTATGCTTGGCTCTATTGATTGCATGCATTGGAGTTGGAAGAACTGTCCTGCGACATCCCGTGCGAGTTGATGGGACATCTCATGCGAGTGCGGAGGAGGGCTGAGAGGGTGGCGGTTTGCATCTTAGCATCTTCGACATAACGAAACGCATGATGAGTTTCAAAAGGATCTAATCGAAAAGTGGTAGACATGGAATGAGCAACAATGAGTTGAATTTGTTTGTTTGTTGTATTGTTGATGAACTATTTGTTGTATTATTCATGAACTATTTATTGTATTGAAGAAAAACTATTTGTTTGTGTTTTAATAATAATTAAAATATTTATTTTTGATTTATTTTGTGTGTGTTTGATCTTCTTGGTTCTATGTTTGGGTTGAAAATATTGTTTGTACTGGACGCGCGCTGGAGTTTTAGCGTCCCTGCTGGAGCGCTACTTGCGGCGCGCAAAAATATAACGCTTCTGCTAAAGTAAAACACCAGCCCAGCGCCGTAAAACGCTATTTCGACACTGCAAATAAATTTTAGCGCGCCCGCGCTGCCCAGCGTCTATTGAAGATGCTCTCAGTGTCAAAATTCAGGAACGAAACCTAATCTCAAAAAAAAAAAGGAACGAAACCTGGGGAAGAGACGGGACACATGGAGCAGACGCACCTACTATAGCCTACTACTGCAAGCCCGAGGGAACAGGGACCAAGCGACGCCTTGAGCCCTCCCTTCGTTGGCCCGACGCTCACCACCCAGTTGGCCTCGATTCCGCGCCTGAATTCTCCATCTGAGCGCCGTCTCCCTCTGGATCCTACGAGAAGGCGAACACGACAATCGCGACCTCCAGCTCCATCATGAAACTACCGGAGAAACCCCATCCCAAAATTCTGCCATCGATCTCCCTATCGCTCCACAGTCCACATGAACATTCTGCGTCAGTCTCTGTCTGTGTTGTCGTCACCTCGAGCTATTTAAACACGGAATCGCCGTCCGTTTCCCTCCAAATTCATTCTTACCAAACACTGCAACAACACGACACTGCAATTGCTCTGTTCTGCTCAGTAACCCGCTAGTCAGTTAGCTTAGCTAGCTAGGCATGCCACCCACGGCCATGTCGCTGACAACGACGACGACGACCAGCCACCTGCCCATCTGCAAGGCGCAGGACGTCTCCAAGCAAGCGCCGCTGCCGAGGCGCAAGACCATGTCAACATCTTCGCCAGATGCCGCTGGGCTCGGCATCGGCAGGCGGAGGCTGCTCAAATCAGCCTGCCTCGGTCTCGGCCTTGGGCTCGCCGTGGCAAAGCCGGTACGGGCTGACTCGCCGCCGGCCCTGGCCCCGGAGGAGCTGACGTCGAGCCAGATGTCCTATTCCAGGTTCCTCAAGTACCTCGACGCCGGCGCGGTCAAGAAAGTGGACCTGTTCCAGAACGGCACGGTGGCCGTCGCCGAGGTGGACGACCCGGCGCTGGCGAGGGTGCACCGCGTCAAGGTGCAGCTCCCGGGGCTCCCCGCCGAGCTGCTCCGCAAGATGCGGGAGAAAGGCGTCGATTTCGCGGCTCAGCCGGCGGAACCCAACTCCGGGCTGGATGTCCTTGGCCTCCTGCTCAACCTCGGCTTCCCTCTTCTCTTCCTCGCCTCGCTCTATCTGCGGTCGTCCGGAAACCCAGGAGGCGGGCCCAACCTGCCGTTCGGGCTCGGCCGCTCCAAGGCCAAGTTTCAGATGGAACCCAACACGGGCGTCACGTTCGACGACATCGCCGGCGTCGACGAGGCGAAGCAGGGCTTCCAGGAGATAGTGCAATTTTTAAAGTTCCCCGACAAGTTCACGGCGGTGGGGGCGAAGATCCCCAAGGGGGTGCTGCTGGTCGGCCCGCCGGGTACGGGGAAGACGCTGCTGGCGAAGGCGATCGCCGGGGAGGCCGGCGTGCCCTTCTTCTCGCTGTCCGGGTCGGAGTTCATCGAGATGTTCGTCGGCGTGGGCGCGTCGCGGGTGCGGGACCTGTTCAGCAAGGCCAAGGAGAACGCGCCGTGCCTGGTGTTCATCGACGAGATCGACGCCGTCGGGCGGCAGCGCGGCACGGGCATCGGCGGTGGCAACGACGAGCGGGAGCAGACGCTGAACCAGCTGCTCACCGAGATGGACGGGTTCAGCGGCGACAGCGGCGTCATCGTGATCGCCGCCACGAACCGGCCGGAGATCCTCGACGCCGCGCTGCTCCGCCCGGGCCGCTTCGACCGGCAGGTGTCCGTCGGGCTGCCCGACGTGCGCGGCCGCGAGGAGATCCTCAGGGTGCACAGCGCCAACAAGAGGCTGGACCCCGACGTGTCGCTGAGCGTGGTTGCCATGCGCACGCCCGGGTTCAGCGGCGCCGACCTCGCGAACCTCATGAACGAGGCCGCCATCCTCGCCGGTCGTCGCGGCAAGGACCGCGTCTCCGTCAAGGAGATCGACGACTCCATCGACCGCATCGTCGCCGGGCTCGAGGGCACCAGCATGACCGACGGCAAGAGCAAGATGCTCGTCGCCTACCACGAGATCGGCCACGCCGTCTGCGCGTAAGCAACTAAGCACATCCCTCCTCTCGATTATTTCACGGTGAGTTCTTCGGGTTTGTACTGAAAAAGACTAAAATCGGTTCTTGCACACAGGACACTGACGCCGGGGCACGACACGGTGCAGAAGGTGACGCTGATCCCGCGGGGGCAGGCGCGGGGCCTGACGTGGTTCCTGCCCGGTGAGGACCCGACGCTGGTGTCTAAGCAGCAGATCTTCGCGAGGATCGTGGGCGGGCTCGGCGGGCGCACCGCGGAGGAGGTGATCTTCGGCGAGCCGGAGGTGACGACGGGCGCGGCGGGGGACCTGCAGCAGGTGACCCAGGTGGCGCGGCAGATGGTGACCACGTACGGCATGTCGGATATTGGGCCGTGGGCGCTGACGGACCAGGCGGCGCAGAGCGGGGACGTGGTGCTGCGGATGCTGGCCAGGAACACCATGTCCGAGAAGCTCGCCGCCGACATCGACAGGACGGTGAAGGCCATCGTCGACGAGGCATATGAGATCGCCAAGGCGCACATCAGGAGGACCCGGCCAGCCATCGACCAGCTAGTGGACGTGCTCATGGAGAAGGAGACGCTCACCGGCGATGAGTTCAGGGCGGTTTTGTCGGAGCACGTCGACGTTGGCAAGGAGCAGCTTAACACGGCCGCACGGACAGACATGGTCATGGCTTGAAACTTCAGAAATCAGAACGGTAGAATTGTGTAGTGTCAGAACGAGTAGCATATATTCTCAAAAAAAAAAAAGAACGAGTAGCATATATAGCGCTGTGTAAATATGAAATGTGCCTCACATGCTTGACGTTGACGGTACTAGTAAGTATATTTCCATATAAGCAAGTGTTTAGCTCAATTGTACGGAAAATAATACTATGAGACCTGGTCTACAAATTTACCCCGGTGGATCAACTCTAGCAATTGACACGTGTCCTGGAGAGAGAAAACGTACAAAATCCGACCCTATCGACAGTTTTTTATCGGAGGAAGTATTATAATTTGTGTTCTCCCAGGAGTGCATAGTAGGAAGTGAGTAGGAGATAAGAGCATCTCCAGTTAGAATGGACAAATTCCGACCCCTATCTATCCGCGGACACATTCCCACGTGTCCGTAGCCCGGAAAACCCGGAAATGTGTGTCCTTCCAAACACACACCTCATATTGGAAACCTCAAATCTTTGCAAACCATGCACGTCCACCATACAATTATTCGAATAAACATAAAACATAGTCCACGAGATCGCTGAGTACATAAAAATTATTCAGGGTACATAAAAATTATTCTTAGTGCCGAATTCAAATTTAAATTCACTGATTTCCAGTGAAGATCCACATATGCTCCACAAGATCGGGACGTGCGCTTGTTTATCTCGAAGTTGTCGATGCATCTAAAGCAAGTTGAGAACATGTTGTAAATCTTGTTCCGGGAGGCGGACATGTTCTCTAGGCTTCTCACAATCATTCGTGTGGGATGCTCCTTCGTCGTCCTCGTGAATCTCGCAATCATCCTCATTCTCCATGAACTTGCTGTATATGCCCGTAATCGTAGTCATCATCAGACGAATCCATGGCCTAAATATTAGCTAAAAAAATCACAAACCAGCTCCGGCAATCTGACGAACAGTTGACGGACGAGGTGTATGTCCGGCGGTGTAAAACGTATAGTGGGTGCAGCGAACACGGAGGTTTTGGCTCCCTCCTCTGCAGGTTCGGACCGACGGTGGAGCTTGAATCGGAACGGGGGCGGCAGTAGGTAGGGGCAGCGCGGGCGAGGGAATGGGAGGACGGGGAAGCCGTCAAGGGTTTCCGTCCAATTTGTTGTGATTTAGGGTGGGTCCAGGCTGTCGGCTCCGCCGTGGCGGACGCGTCCCCCTCCCCCCCACCCCACCACACACACACATGGGCTGGCTATGAGGGTTGCCGGACAGTCCGGACGTTTGGGCTGACTTTGGGGGGCGGTTGGGTGGGCGTTTCCTGTCTGAGTTGGAGCAGTGAGCACCGGAGGCGGACATGAATTGCTCTGACTGGTGGGACTCCCCGACCAGATCTGAGCCACAACGATGTCGGGTGCCTCGCACCCTTGCCTTTCTCCCTACTGTAGGCACCATGTGGCCATAACTCAAGAAGGAGCCGGAGAGACTTCACTCCCGTTCGATCGGCCACCGTCACGCTGGGCCCTTGTCCACGGTGTGCAGAGGCGGAGCTCGTGGGGTCTAGGAGCTGGACAAGGACAACGTGCTCGACGGTGCTGTCGATTTTTTCAGCGGAGCCTTGGCTTGTCGTATTCGTCTGAATTCGCGGCGTATCCCGCACTGATGCATGTTCGTGCGGCGCGGTGGAGTCCGGTTCCCTGTCCGACGGTGAGTCGTAGGGGAGAGACAATGAGGAGAGCGATTGGGGCAGTGGTATGGGACTGGGGGAGGCTAGGGTTTTGGTTTTTTCTCTACTGCTTTTAAATACACAGATGGAGTGCGGGTCAATACGCTTTGCGGAGGGTGAAACACAAATAAGCCGACTGGGTATACTTTTACCGAATCTCCAAGTTACCAACGGTTGTGATAGTGTCGGGGGGCAGCATACATGTGGGGAATCCGCGTTATGAAGAAGTCATGCGTAAGCCTCTTCGTCTTATCCTTGAGCTCAACACTTGGCTTTTGCTCTAGGAGCCTTATCTCTTACTCCACCATCACAATGCATCTTTGATGACTTTCCACTCAACTAAGCTATTTTGTTCTACATTTTGCTCTTGAATGACACGTACTTGTTAAGCGATTAGGTGATCCCTCCACTGAGGCGATGGTCATGGCCACTGTCACCAGAATCCATACGAAGCTCAGGCTCTGCACTGCGACCAATATCTAGGAATACTTATCCGTTTTGCTCTAGCTGATGTACCTCCACAGGGAAGTAGACAGTGAGCGACCACGACGAAATCGGTGTCTAGAACCTTTTGTTGGAGAAGACGATGATTGTCGTGGTTCACCTTCTACAGGTTGTGTGTTGATGGGGGAATCATGCCTACTAGCATTTTAGTTTCCTCCAATATCTCACTTAAACGTTGCATATATGCAGCTACAACCGAATAATAACATGGAGGGGAATAACAAGACACAAAGATAGGTTCCTACCCAACTAGCTTTGCATGCAATTAGGTTGCAAATGAAACTAGAAGGGATATAGAAGCTTTCATCCCACAAATAACGAATGCCAATACAAATAAATAACCTTGAGCATGCGGAAATTTGAGGTACATAGAGCATGTGAAAAGTCTAAGTACACGGGTACATCACGAAATTGTTCTCCACAAAATCCATCATGATCAGTTCCAAGAAATTAGTCATCCTAACTTTGCTGTAGGCATGTCAGCCTCTCTTCTTTGCTTTCATCCAGTTCTTGTTTCAACATGAAAGAGGAGACACCATATAAGCATACCCAAATAGATGCCGAATGCATGACAAAAAATAACTGATCCTGTTCTACATTGGCCTTAACAAAGTGAAATTAAATGAATATTGTATGATACCAGTACCAGGTACGGTGAAGGGTGGATAAAAAGTGATGAATGATACAAATAAAAAGGAAAACTCTGTTGTGGTTGGAAGTTCTTGTAAATTCCATATAATATATATACATGGAGGATGAAATAATAACTAGTTAATTAGCTCTCTGCGCATAAAATAGTCAAGCTCATGGAGTATCTAGAAGTGTGTTTACAAAGATTTTCTCGAGAAAACTATTGATTAAAATTTAGAGATGGGACGAAACCAGAGCAGGATTTATGCTAGCATTCAGAATAATGTAAATATTCTCAGACAAACAACGTAAGTAATTATTTTGAAGAAACTACCCAAATCCAAAATGGAAGAAGACAAGTTAGTCTTAAGGCCGTTTAAAGTTGACTCTTCGAGTGTTCCTAATTAAGCATCATACACAGAGAGGATGGACCCCGACGTGTCCTAGAGTGTGGTTGCGCCCGGGTACACGGCGCCGACCTCAACAATCTCATGAATGAGGTCTCCATCCTGGCCGGTCGTCGCGGCAAGGACCGCGTCTCCGTCAAGGAGATGGACGACTACATAGACTGCATCGTCGTCGGCCTCGAGGGCACCAGCATGACGAATGGCAAGAGCAAGATGCTCATGGCTTACCACGAGATCGGCATCGGCCACGCCGTCTGACCTTTACCTGAATTGATATTCTTCAAACTTATTTTTGCTTTTGTTCGGCCTTGGACTACT